>JAADXN010000240.1:0-33389 GCA_023337875.1 Pythium apleroticum | reverse complement strand
CAGAGCGCCGTGGACCGCGCCAAGAAGGACCGCACCGTGGTCCTCGTGGCCCACCGGCTCTCGACCATCAAGAGCGCCGACCGCATCGCCGTGATCTTCGACGGCAAGGTCGCCGAGCAGGGCACGTTCCAGGAGCTGTCGGCTCACCCGGATAGCCTCTTCAAGCAGGTCGTCCTGAATGGCCAAAACTAGAATTTAAAGTGAATAGAACGACCACATTGTGTCCAAAGGTTGGGGATTAGCGTATCGAGAGATCCACATCAGTCGACTCGGCATCTGAGACTGCGATCCACCCGACCATCCTGATGATACCTCATCTTCCTATGAGGACGAGCCCAGTCGCCTAGTGTGACAAATACGATGGTGTCAGTCGTCAGCGAGATGAAAACCCATCGAGCTTTCACGTACATGGATCGTAGGTAGTCTCGCGTCGAGTCATCGATAGGCAGCCCACTGCTCCGAACTGCCGACACGGCTGCTGCGCCACTTCCTGCTGGCTGGTTTGCTGACCGAGACGCCTCCGTTGCTTCAAAACTCACTTTCTTCATCGATGGAGACACGCTAGCGTCGGGTAAACTCTTCGACGAGTCTGACGAATGCATCTCTCCACCCGCGTTGCCTCCGATACTACGACCGCCTTCTCCGTCAGTCGACGCTGGTCGCACTGAGCTCACTGCACGACCAGCTCGAGGTTCACTCGGGAAAAGTTGTTCGTACAACAGAGTGAGCACCTCATCGTGAGCAAGCAGCCGCTCGATAACTCGCACACGATCAGCGGCCGAGAAGTCTTCAAACTCAATGCCGACGTCCTGCTTCTGGTTGCGCATCTTGTCTGCGAGCGAAGGCATCGGCGTGCGATGCAGTCCACTGGCTCGGTCCTTCCTGTCATGTGTGACTGGGTGGGTCCGTCGCCTAGTGACTTCCTCCTTGACCGACTCGACGCACTGCAGGAAGAAGTTCTCGAGATGCGACCGTGCCTCGTTGTCGTTCGCCGTCAGGCGCTGGCGTCGCAGCGCTCCAATCTCTTGGGTCTTCTGCTGGAGCTCCTTTTTGAGACTTCGGATTTGCTTCCGGAACTTCTCCTCTCGCTCTTCAACAGTCGTTGGAGACATCAACGTTGTCGTCACCGATTCACCTGCAAGCGCCGGGAGCGATGCGGGCCGTAAGCTGCCACTCTCGTCTTCCTGCTCGTCAGTCAGCTTCTTGGTGATCGAGCGTCTCGAGCCATTGGCCTTCGGCGAATCGAAAGATGGCAGCTGAGAAAGATCGAATGCGTTGCTGGGCGCCCCCGAGGAGACTCGCACGTCCAGCTCGGCCCGCAGGAGCTTGTTCTGTTTCTTACACGCCTTGAGCTGCTTCTCCAGCCAGTTTCGGTCTTCTTCGATCGCCTCGAGCTTCTCGCGCATGTATTTGAGGTCCTTGGTCATCGAGGTCGTGAACGCGTCCAGGCGGAGAGCTTCTTTACGGTACCAGTCTCGTTCTTCCTCAATCTTCTTGATCTTTTCCGTCTTGTTTTCCACGGTCTCGTTGCGATGCATCTTCTCGCGGAGCTCGTGGAGTTCCTTCTGGACGTTGTACATGTGAGCACGGTATGCGGCGAGGAAATCCTTTTCTTGGCGCCCAAGCACGGCACTGATCTGTAATGAGAGGAAGAAGAGAACTCAGCTATTACTCCACATACACTGCTTCATCCGTGACGCCACCATACCTTCTCCGACAGCGAGCCGACGACCTCGTGCAGTTGAGCATGCTTCTCTCTCACGAGTGCCATCCTACGCACCAGCACACAATACCACGTGAGTCACTGGCTGACGAGAAAACGCACCAATCCCAAGACGTCCCGTACCCTGCAGGCTCTTCGACAGTGACTTTCGCACCACTCGTGGCTGCCCCAACGTCTGCATTTTGGTTTCCTCCATTGCGCAGCGCTGTGAGGAACGTGTCTTTTGAGAACACTTCTCCATTCTCCTGGCTCATGCCTTCGGTCTCTCGAGCCGAACCGGTACGCGATATCGACCCAGGGGCTTTCGTCAAGCAGTCACACAAGCAAGTCGTGTGCACGATGCTCGTTCGCTATCTGTGACTCTGGAGTTCAACTTCAGCATCCCAGAACGCCTCGATGTGAGACTATTTCCAGCGACATTGGAGTTGAGATCCTCAGTGAACACTTGCTGTCGCCTTCAGATACGTGCATCATCTTGAAGCTTCATGACTGGCTTCACGCAATCCTCAGCGTCCAATTGCGGGCGTGATGTGCTCCTGCACCGTCAGTCACGAATGTGCTGTGATGCAGAGAGGCACCGTTATTTCCGAGTGGAGAGCCACGACCTTTCACCTCGTCGACTTCACGCTCACATCGCCAACAGCTTCGGAAGACTATGGCTCGATTACAATCGAACGTTCGCCTCCAGTTTCCAGCGCCACCAATTACGCCGTTCCCAGACGTCCAGGTGTTCCCCAAGTACCGAGGTGAGCACGCCACGCCGGAGTTCGATGTCGTTGACGACTGCAGTGACGAAGAACTCGATTTGTTTGCCTCCGACGACGCGTTTTCGGCGGAGCATGATGTCTTTCTCGTTCGGAACTGGTGTTTCGAGCCTGAAGTGCCGCTCGATGAACTCGCCATCCAGTTTCGACGTCAGTTTGGGCGAGAGAAATCTGTGGTAGACTTGGAAAGCAGGCTCGAGATCTTGCAATCCAGCGACTTCACAGCGCTGTTGGCTCTGTACTTGCGTGTTGTTGCGGTAGATCGAGACGCCACAGAGAGCTACAACGGCGCAGCGGCGACAGTGAAGCCTCAATTCCTCCCACTGCTGCGCCGCTTGCGTCCATCATGCGAGACTCGACTTCTCCAGCTCGCATACGAAGACGAAAAGATGAACATGGAGGAATCGGACACCATCCCGGTCGAGATTTCCAGTCGAAACTTCCCAAAGGTGTGCCACCTGCTTCAACACGTTGCGATCCTCTCCATCTTCTACTGACAAAGCTTCTGGACTTCGCAGTATTCGAGGCTCATCAACAAGCAGCAGTTGATGCGCTGTTCCAAAGTGGTTCGAGACCTTTTCAGCACCGCTGAGCGGGGCTCCGACGTGTCGATGTCTCCTAATCGCGCTTTCTCTTTGCACGGACTGCGCAACGGAAATGACAGGCTGCAGTTCACCGACACTGCCACATTCTACGACAGCCATGCCGCCTTCAACCACTTGGAGCAGCCCATCTTCGACCGCCTTGTGCAGTTCTCGAAAGATATGAACGTGATGGAGCGGCTTGCACTGCAGAAACAGCAACTCGCCGAGCAGAAGAATATCAAGCGGCAGCTCACGCATGAGTTGCACACGATCTTCGCCGCGCAGCTGAAGCAGCAACTCGAAAAGCTGGAGACTGCGCGCGTCAGCGAATGCGAGTCCGTTCAGCAACAACTTGAACGCGTCCTACAAGAGGACATTCTCCATCTGAGGCGCATGCACGAGTCATTGCTCAAGCACGAGCACGCCAAGATCCACGCGAAGTTCGACGCGCAGATCGCTGCCCTCAACCGCCAAATTGCCGCCATGAAACAGGAGGTCGGCGCTCTTCAGCAGAAATGCGACAGCAGCGGCTGGACGACTCTGGACCAAGACATTGCGCGCAGTGCCTTGCAGGTTGAGCGCATCTTCGGTACGAGCGATTACATCTTGCGTCTGCTTATCTTGTCGGAGGATCTGGACGCGGACCCACTGCGGCGAGCACTCGTCAGATACCTCAGTAAGGAGAATACTCTGCCGCAGTTTGCATTGCGACGCGAGTTCACCAGCAAGATCATATCTGAGTCGACGGTATTGGCGATCTTGAAAGGCGCGCCAACACCTGACCTTCGTGAGCTCGAGGAGGTTGGCACGAGGTTCGCGTACCACGAATTCGTGGCTCGAGAACTCCACACGCGCAAAGTGACGTTCAGCAGATTCATCGCCGGATTGACCAACGACCAGTTGTGCATCGTCTCTCGAATCAAAGTGGACGGCCTCGAGAGTGTACTCAATGCGGCGCACATCGAAGAGTTCATCGACGCGGAAATGGTGGCCGAAATGAAGGCTGTCGCTGAGTTCCCGGCGGTCTTGGACCGCGAACTCACTCGGCGCCGCGAGTTTTCGAGCGTCAAGATGAACAGCGCGGACGTGGATCACGAGGTAAGCTTCTCTGAAGACGACTGCGTGCTGCAACTGGAGGTGTCGCATCGCTACTGCTCGGTCTTTGCCACGAAGGAGCGGAAGCAAGGTGAGTCGGGGCGGTGGATGTTCGAGGTCACGGTCGAAGTCTTCGCGGGCGAAGGCGAGAGCATGCTGCTCGGTTGGGAGGTTCCTCACCACGGAGCTGTCGGACTCAATAGCACTGCAAGCGATTCGCTATCCACTCCGTCACGCAGTGCTGTCACGGGCACGACAAAGCCGTCGTTCGTGCCGGGACTCACGCCAGGATCAGACGGTCGCAGCTTCGGCGTCACGTGGCAGTCGGATGGTGGGCTCGAGATGGGCATGCTGCACGCAAACGGTCAGTCCAAGTCGGGCGTCGCGTGCTTTCGCGCGGGCGACGTGATCAGTTGCACCATCAACCAGGACGAGCTTGTGCCGTATCTGCGCTTCTACCTCAACGGCGTGCAGGTGATCCCATCGCTCTCGACGTCCGTCGCCGCCGCGTCTTCGCCGGGAGTCGCGTGCCAGAACCCCATCTACTGCCTCTTCCCCGTCGTCTCCATGTACTCGTCGCGCAAGAAGCCGCAGATGCGCGTGCGCTTCAACTTCCGCGGCAACTTCCGCTTCCCCATCACGGGCTTCGAGCCGTACGGCGCGCCACTGTGAGGAGAATTTCGTGATATCAGCCAATCATATCTCCTTAAACCGTTTAATAGCCAATCATGCACTTCCGCTTCGAATCACAGTGTTTTGGCGCGAAATGGAGTGGCGTAGAATGATGGTCGGTTCAATTTCGCGTCACACGCGGAAGAACCACGAGGGGGAAGAAGCGGCGGAACGTCATGGGCGTGCAGGGGCTGCTGCCGATGCTGAAGAGCGTCATGGACCAGGTGAGCGTGGCCAAGTACAAGGGCAAGACGGTGGGCATCGACGCCGCCGGGTGGCTGTACAAGGGCTGCTACAGCTGCGCCGCCGACATCGTGCTGGGCAAGACCACGGATGTGTGAGTGGGCTGGAGTCGTTAGATGTGGAGGGAAGGGAGATTGACGACGGGTTGTATGGGAGCAGGTACCTGAACTTCTGTCTGCAGCAGATCAAGCTGCTGCAGGAGCACGACATCCGCCCGTTGTTCGTGTTCGACGGCGCGCCGCTGCCGGCCAAAGCCGCGCTGAACGCCACGCGATACAGGTCCGTGCAGCCACATCCTCCATCCTCCAGAGTTTCTTTTTGTAACGCATCGTTTGCCTGTAGAACGCGCGAAATGTGGCGACAGAAGGCTCTTCGAGCGTTGGAGGAAGGCGGTGAAGCGAGCACATCAACCGGCGCGTTCAACAAGGCGCTCTCTGTGTCCAACGCGATGATCATGCAGTTCATTGCGATCTTGCGGCGCATGAACATAGAGTTCATCGTGGCACCGTATGAAGCGGATGCTCAGCTAGCGTATCTGTCCAAGCTCAAGATCGTCGACGTCGTGATCTCGGAAGACTCGGACTGCATTCCCTACGGATGCCGCACGATGCTGTTCAAGTGGAACGCCGATGGATGGGCCAGTGAGCTCAAGAGACGAAGTCTCGGCGCAAACGAAGATCTTTCTTTTGCTGGTTGGAACGAAGTGATGGTGGGTGGATCTGGCTCTCATCCTGGTTTTTTGTTTGCCTCAAGCCTACCACGTACTCGTCTCCCCACTAGTTTATTCAGCTCTGCGTGCTCTGTGGCTGCGACTACTGCCCGTCGGTGCCAGGAGTTGGCATCGTGACTGCGTACAAGTTGGTGAACACCCACAAGAAGCCTAATGAGGTAGGATGAAGACTTCAAGCGTTAGTTTACTCGTTCTGATGGGAGGTTGTCTCTAGGTCGTCGCCGCGCTCCAACAGTTGAAAGGAGAGTCCGTCCCAGAGTCGTACGCAGAGATGTTCTACTCCGCAGTTCTGACTTTTCGTCACCATCTAGTCTTCGACCCACGCGATGAGGTTCGTGACAGCTCTGAGTTTGGTATTTGTTAGAGTTGCCAACTCACTATCGCTTTTCCTCCAGAAACTGAAAATGCTCAATCCACTCGCCGTGTCCGGTGAACTGGTGCATCTCGTCGACAAGGAGCTTCGATTTCTCGGTGATATGGAGTTGAAGGACGATGTCGTCGCCTCGATTGCTCACGGGACTATTCATCCCGTGACCCACGAGAGCTACGCCTGGAAGGAAACAGCTGAGCTGCAATCGCAGACGCTCACGGAAGGAAGCTCCAAGTCGATGACTTCAAGTGACACCAGCAGCCTTTCAGACGTTCGCCTTGGCCAACATGGAATGCTAAGTCGAGGATCAGCTGGAAGTCATGATCGTGCGGTTCCGGTGACAGACGATGACGAAGACGGAGCCACAGCTCAGCTTCCAACTCGTGGCAACGACGCCACGAAACCACCGCCTACCACGTGGAGGCATCTCGATGGTGTGTTGGGCAATTCAACACACATCTTGAACTTCCGTAGCCCCAAGGTCAGCGAAAACTTCCGGTCGCTGGTATCGTCAGACACCCAGCGTCTTCAGTTTCATGCTGGCAAAACCGCGGACCACTTGAAGGCGTTCGAGGACGTTCCGTGCCGCCCCAGCCTGAAGCGAGTACGGCACCCAAAGAACAGGAAACGTGAGAACCAGACAAGTGGTTTCGACGGAGAAGTCACTTGTCGAGTCGATTTGACCGAGTCAGCCACCCAACGCCTGACGCAAAGGCGTCGATTGTCTGACGAAAGCGTGATCAAAGAGCCGCATGACTTACCCAAGATGGGGAGCTCCTCTTCCCACTCGAGTCTCTCGGTCCGTGACTTCGCGACGGCCGATACGAATTCGAGTGGGCGGGGCTTGAAACCAGCTTTCTTCGCCCAGAACCGTCGAATTCTAACGGGATCAACTCAATCTGGTGGATGGCGAGAGCAAGGCGTCATCATTCTGTCGGACTCGGACGAAGAAGTCGAGGAGTCGTGGTCGTACAACACCTCTGCTACACGACCAACCTCTGCCTTCAACGCTCTTACGGCAAGAAGAGCAGTGTCTGCAGAAGAGAAGTGGGATCGCATTCTGGAGAAGGAAATCGGCAGTGGCAGTGACGAAGATGAGGAAGAAACATCTCCAGCAAAGAGCATCGCCTCCCTTCCACGCAACGCATCGTCGAAACCAGCGGGAATCTTTTCGTGACCTGGCAGTCAACGCCACATTGCACGTTATCAATGTGAGCAGCACTTTGACAGATATGGTACATGGATTTGGTCTCTTGAATATCCTGCTAGGGTCGCTACTCGCAAGCAGGTCTTGCCTCATCGTCTTTCGCCGATGTCAGCATTGGCTGCACTGCTGAAGCTGATCGTATCCACTGCGTATCACGCGTGGAAGCCGCTTCCCTTGGGACTGCACGCACAAATGTCGGTGCAGGAAGCCTGGTAACTGGTGCGGGCGCGACCATAGCCTCTCGAGCAGGCGGCTCCAGCGTGACGAAGCTCGTTTCCTCGAACGATTCCTCGAGCGCCGCCATCATCAACGCGCCGGTGATGTCGCCGCTGTCGAGCGCCCCGCGCCGTCCGTTTCGTGATCGCTGGTAGTCTCTCACAGGCGGCAGCTTCTCCAGGAATCGCAGATTGGCCTTGATGAGCATGGCGCGCTTGCGCAGCGGGCGGTCGTCTCCGTCGCTACCGTCGCCGTCCCCTCGTGAGTCTACGCCACCGCACACGGTCGAGTCCTCCGCATCGATGCTCATGCGCCTGTCGCCATCCGCGTCTGTGTGGCTGAGCACTGTCGTCGTGGCATGCTCGCGCTGGCGCTTCATGCCTTTGCGGCGGCGCTCGTTCTCGTGGACTTCCATGCTGCTCACCTGAGATGGTCGGTAGAGGAAGAGCTCTTGGACTGTGAGTGCGTCTGCCTCTACCGACTTGACCATCAAGGGTCGCAATCACCCAAAAGCACACATGTCACTGTTTCGGAAATGAGTGCCACTAGCAAACTTCACCCAGCTGCCTGGAAGAACCATTGAGCAGGTTATCCATCATGCGACCACCAGCGCCAAGTCGGCGTCGTCGATGGCTCTCTCTCATCGTCCATCCGCGTGACATCGTTGGATCTATAGACAAGCGCTCTGCTGTGCGAGAGGCAGTAGCCAGCGGCGCTCTGGATCTGCTGCAGCTGCGCTCTATGGAGAGCGACAGCGTCGACGACGTCGTCACGGCCGCCAAGTTCCTCGCCGACTGTGCGCAGGACAAGACCACGTTTGTGGTCAACCACAGCTCACTCGATCTGGCCAACCGAGTTGATGCGCGTGGATGGCATCTGAAGGAGCGGTTCTTTGTGGATCAAGCTCATGGCGGCGTGCTCCGTGCCGTCCAAGCGGCTCGCGAGCAGCAGATCCTGGTCGGGTGCTCGGTGCATTCGGTGGACGCGGCCGTCAAGGCAGCGCTGCTCCAAGCAGACTATCTGCAAGTCGGAACGATGTTCTCTACGCCCTCCCACCCAGAGAAGAGCTCGGTCGACGACCTCGAAGGCCCGCAGCTACTGCGAGGCATCCGTGATGCGTGGCAACGGCGCACGAGCGACCAACCAGTGCCCCTTCTGATCGCCGTTGGCGGGATCAACACCGAAGATCACGTCCGAGAGGTTGTAGCTGCTGGTGCGGACGGTATCGCAGTGATACGTGGCATTCTGGCGTCCTCTGACCCGCGGGCCGCTGGGCTTGCGTATCGTAGATGGCTCGACAAAGAGTAAGACCATGCATGCAAGTCGGTGCAAACTATAACTAAATTGCTGCTTTCACGTTGGGATGTTCACTTCTGTATGCCACTCTCACGCGCAAGCGAGCCGTTTTCTGGGGATATGGTGCAACGCGAAATAACAGCTCTACTCGTAACCTCCTTCGATGATCACGTCGTCGATCTTGAGGATCATGCGCACGACCTGGGTCGCGAGCTGAAGCTGCTGCTGCTTGCCGATCAACGTCTCGAACACGTGCTGCTCCTTCATGTCGCACGTGCCCGACGAGTTGCAGTCCACGCCGAGACGCGGGTTCTTCTCACTGATCTGCCGGGAGCGAACCGCAGACAGCGACTCGATTGGGTTCAGGCCGCTGTTCTCCGCGAGCGCCATTGGGATGTCCTCCAGCGCGTCCGCGAACGCACGGATCGCGTACTGCTCGATACCCGCCGTCTTCTCGGCGTGTTCACGCACAGCGATCGAGCACGCAATCTCCGCCGAGCCGCCACCGTACACGACGCGGTTGTTCTTGATCAGGTTGCGGGCCACACACATCGCGTCATGCAGCGAGCGCTTCGCCTCTTCCACGATCATCTTGTTGCCGCCACGCACGAGCACCGTGATCGCGTCCGACGACGCACAGTCCTCAATGACCAGCATACGCTCCTTGGTGGTACCAAAGGCGACCTCACGGACCGTACCAGCACGGCCCAGCTTGTCAGCCGTCAGCTCCGCGAAACGTGGCACGATGCGGCCACCCGTGGCGATCGCGATCAGCTCGAGCTCCACACCACCGACCCAACGAACGGCAGGCAGCTCGTTCTGCAGAAGCAAGTGGTTCGCCTCGTCGTCAAAGCCCCACTGGCAGATCACCATGTTGGCACCGCTGTCCTTGACCTGCTTGATCATCGTGTGGAAGTACTCCTGCTCACGCTCGTGCAGCTGCGTGTACGCCTCCACACTCGTAATGTCGAGCTTGTGCTTGGTCTTTGGCTTTGGCGGCTCGAACGGACACGTCAGGATACAGATCTTGGCGTCCTTGACCTCCTTGGGCATCTGTGGGTGCGAAAAGTCCTTGTCGATGACGATGCCGTTAATCAGCGCCGTGTCTTCGAGGGTGCCACCAGGCTTGCCTTCCACCTTGATCAGCTCGAAGTTAACGTCACGCGTCTCAAAGTTGGCGACCTTGCAGACGGCGTCGACGGCGATCTTGGCCATCTGGCGCTTGTACTTGTTGATGATCTTGGACGACAGCGTGGTCATGGCCGTCATCACGAGCGGCTCCGTGTCGTCCTTGGTGAAGTGGATGACGTCACTGATGTTCTCCAGCTCCTTGCACGCGATCTCACAGGCCTCCTCGAAGCCGTCGGCGATACGCATGGGGTGCAGGCCGTGCATGAGCAGCTTCTCGGCCTGCTCCAGCAGCGCGCCCGCCAAAACCACGACGCCCGTCGTGCCGTCGCCAATCTCGTTGTCCTGCGACTGCGACAGCTCCACCAGCAAGTGCGCCACGCGGTGCTCCACGTGCATCTGCTCTAGGATGGTCGCGCCATCGTTCGAGATCGTCACGTCACCGTCCTGGCTCACCATCATCTTGTCCATGCCTGTGTCGATCCCCAAACAATCAGATCCCATCTCCATACAAGCCCACCAACGCTTTACAGCGCATGCTGCAACATACCACGAGGGCCAAGCGACGTGCGCAGCAGACTGGAGACCGTGCGCGCCGCCAAGATGTTGCTCTGTCGTTTCACACATCCATGTCCAATTGAGTTTCCATCGATTTCCAGGGCCACAGCATGGCTACGAAGACCGCACCTTGATGGCTTCCACGCCCTTGAGGCGCTCCTTGCGCTCCTGATCTCTCAGGATGATGAAAGGGCGCCCGTACTCATCAAAGACCATCGACATGTTGGCTCGCGCTTGTTCGGATCCGAGGATTCCCTGCGTGCCTGTGTTGTGTATCCCCAGACCGCCGCCCGCAACTCGCTCGGCTCGCCAACAACCGCAGATGAAGATTTCTTCCAAGCATTTCAAACCGGTTATCTACCGGTAATCCATTGTGGAGCTTTTTACGGGACAGATCCGTATTTACGACGTCGCTAAAATGGGGAATGACACTAAAAGTGAAGCCATTTGAGGCTGTGAAACTGCTCTGGGAGCCTGTCGACCCGATGAGTTCCAGCCACTTCACGCGAGAATGCGGCCCGCATGGATCGCTTACGCGCTGGTGGTATGGCTAGCGGCAGTGCCATCAAGCGATGCTGCTTGTCCGAAGGGGTCATACAACGATAAGATCTGCTCGGGCTTCGGGTCCTGCAATCCACTCGGTCAGTGTGTCTGTGACGAAAACCATTTCGGGTTTGACTGCTCTCAAGGTGCGGTTGCGACGGCACACGAACTGGAGCGGAAGTGGTGATGGATAATGACGATGTTCATGTAGCCAAGTGCCCGCGCGGATCGGCTTGGGTCGCTCCGGCTCGAGCGACAGACGATGCGCACTACGAGGTCCAGTGTTCGAATCGAGGCCAATGCGACCGGCAAACCGGCGATTGCCACTGCATGCTCGGCTACACTGGCTCGGCTTGTCAGCGGAGTACGTTCCTTTTTATTGAAGATGCCTCTGAAGTTGAGATTCAAGAAAACTTGGCATCTGTGGTGCAGTGGCATGTGCAAATGACTGCAGCGACGGTGGGCAGTGCTTGTCGCTGAAGCAGCTTTCGCAGGTTTACGCCGTGGCGACCGAGCCACTGTACGACTACGCCTGGGACTCGAATATGATCTTTGGATGCCTTTGCAGCCGGGGGTACCACGGATATGATTGCTCGAAAAGTAAGTACTACACAGTCAACAAACATATTGGTGATGGGCGCTCTCTCACGTTGTCGCTTAGCCTCCTGTCCACGTGGCGATGACCCGCTGACGACTGGCCAAGCCAACGAGATGCAAATCATCCGATGCACGGGCACTGGTGGCTTCTTCCATTTGTTCTTCAATGGAGTTGGCACGCGCGTTCCGTGGGATGCGACTGAGGACCAATTCGCCGAGATTCTGAGAAAAGTGCAAGGTCTACCGCGAGTAAAAGTGACCTACACTGCCGGCTCACGGGCCTGCAGCGACACACTCGTGAATGCGATCACCGTCGAGTTCACAGACCGCTTTGGATCGTGAGTTTTCCGTGTTCACTGTAGCGTTGCGAAAGACTCACGCATGTTTCCTATTAGTCAACCGCCATTCAAGGTATTCAACACGCTGAACGGAGTTCTCGCACTTCAAGGCGGCCAGGTTTTCGCTGCAGCTGGAGGTGCTGTGCTGGCTGGAAAGGTGTCTGTCAAAGGCACGAAGGAGTGGGCGTTTTGCAGCAATCGTGGCGACTGTGATGAGACCTCTGGTCAATGTTACTGCTACCTTCTACCGATGCCTGGCTTCCGCTCAAGCGACGGATACGGGAACCCCGGCCTTCGCGGGGACTGCGGCTGCGCAAACGGAAACAACAAGTACGGTGGGCCCATCAAGGCGTGCCCTGGCGAACTCGCATGCAGTGGGCATGGCTATTGCTCCGGCTCCCCATCGTTCAAATGTGTTTGCGAGCGCGGTTGGGCGACGGGAGACTGCTCGGAGCGTACGCTGTTTGTAAGTGATCGTTGTGAGAGGAGTGGAGCTAACGCCCATGTTTGCACGTAGGTACTTGTCCTCAAGGCCCAGCATGGTTCACGGCCCCTTCCGCCACGAACACAGTCCACAACCAGTGGATGGAGTGCTCGAACGCAGGCATATGTGAGAAGACCACGGGCCAATGCCAATGCTACTCGCCGTTTACAGGCGATGCTTGCAATCTATGTAAGTTTTCTGTTCCATGGAGGAGTTGTCGTGATGGCTCACTATATGCTGGTTAGTGAAATGTCCCGGTGAGCCAGTATGCAGCGGTCATGGCGAATGCATGAGCATTCGGCAGCTGTCCCAAGTCGCTGACGTCGATGATCCGTCCCTTCGATTCGACTACGGCGTGGATCCCAACAACGCGCTCACGTATGATCGAGATGCGGTTCTCGGCTGCAAGTGTGACCCAGGCTATGAAGGCTACGACTGCAACTTACGTGCGTTGTTCATGCTTGCTCGCTCTGATCGTTGATGCTTACACTGAGACATTGCTGTTGATCTGGTAGGTCAATGTCCAAAAGGAGATGACCCGACTACCACAGGCCAAGTGGATGAGATCAAAGTGCTCCAGTGCATCGCCACGGGAGGGTCTTTCCAGCTCCAGTACCGGCTGCTGACGTCTGGTGATATCCCATTCAACGCATCGCCTAGCGTTCTGCGTGCTATTATCATGTCCACGCTTGGATTTGAAGAGGTTGTAGTCGAGTTCAGCAGCGGCACCGCTGCGTGTTCGTCAGCCACCGCCAATGTGCTGAACGTGATCAAGCTCACGTTTCCACTGGACTTCGGAAAACTTCCAGGGATGCGAGTCGTGTCGACGAACCTCATCTCCAACGCTGTCGCTCCCGATGTGTCTCTTGCTGTGGCGAATAATGGCGCCGTGCTTGGCGGCATCGCAAGCCGCGTCGGCACAAAGGAGAACATCGTGTGCTCCAACAAGGGCATCTGTGATCACGACACAGGAGTGTGCGCATGCACGCCCGGGTACGCATCGAGCGATGGATATGGCAACGTCGGCAACCGAGGCGACTGTGGATACCGTCGTTCCAAAGCACCGCATGAGGCTTCGTAAACTCTTCTCAAAATAGAACCCTTATTTTCTCAACCATCAGCAGGGTCGGTCCACAGTTGCGATGGCGACAGACAATGGAAGCACGAGGACAGCGTTGCTGTCGCGACGCTCCTCCGCCGACATTTCAGTGCTGTCACCCACCCGCTCAGCTGGGAATCTCATCGCGTCCGCAGGAGCCGAGTCGGCGAGCAAGGCGCGGCAACTTCGCCATGCATCGTACATGCCATCGCAGAAACAGTCTTCCTCGTGGATTGTGTGAAAGCTGACACACACGTTTCTTTTGAAACAGGACGTTCAATCTAAGGTACATCGATCCCGACATGAGCGATAGCTCGCTGGGCAATCTGCTTCGTCGGCATTTGCTGACCCAGGCGAATGGTACGAGGCGAACTTGACGTGTGAAGTGCAGCGCGTGTTTCTCACTCTAATGTCCGAGTAGGTGCGTCCGATGTCCAGCATGCGGCGGACACGAAATCCATGAAACACGGTAAGCAGCATCAATTTTTCCTTTACTTTCGTGCAAGAATTGATCCCTAGTCTGCCATAGTCCCGCCGCCACCGAAGAAACTCAGTGCGAAAGTGGAGCGCGCGCTGCAGCTGCGAGATCAATGCGAGCGCGACCTGCAAAAGTTCTGCGAGGCCAAGCGCAGTGTGCCGCGCGGCTTGTCCCCCGCGTCGTCTCCATGTCGAGCTGAGTTGCTGGACAAGTCGTACTGGTTCAACCCCGAGCACGTCCACGACAACCACGGCCGTGGTAAGTTCGAAGTATCCAGTTTTGTAGCTTCTCGCTCTGACCTCACACTGCATGCACGACTAGACAAGAGTGCATTTGACCGCCTCATGCGGAAGCTTTCGCCAGCGATGAAAAACGCCGCCACGACCCACGCCGACCTCGTGCATATGCTCCAGGCCTGCAGCGAGTGCGCCTTGCGCGCCACGTTCTGCGCGCGCTGCGCCAAGAAGGCCTCCGAGTTCTTCGAGAACTACACGATCACAGAGCTCCAAGCGCTGTACTGTCATGAGCTGCCGCCTCCAGACGCCAAGGCCTTGGACAAGTTCGCCGAAGCCATGACCGAGCGCGAGTACAGGGCGATCCATTAATGATTTGCACCCCAGGGTCACTAATACAATTTGGTTGAAGTTGGAGTGATGGTCATCGTTGGGAAAAGTTGGAAATGGGCAGCGAACGAACGGAAAGCAGCGACATGGAAATGCCGGCGCCATCGCTGCCGACAAAGGAGACGCTGCTGGAGATGCTCGATAAGCAGCAGCATGAAATGCTGCGTGGGTACATGTGCGTGCGTGCGGAATGCGTTGCGTAGGAGCGGACAAAGAAGCAGCTGACGAGCGCGTGGAGCCAGGGCGTTGGAGCGGCAAGCCAAGGTGATGGAAGAGCGCGCGAAAGCTGCCGAAGCCAGGCTCACGTGGCTGACGCGTGCCAGCGATTCCGTCGATGGAGATGTCGGCGACGCGGCGGCAGACCCTGGGCAACGAGAGCAGATCCAGCAACTCCTTCGGGACAACGAACGGCTGCACGCGCAGCTCGCGGCAGCGCGGGTCCAGTACGATTGTAGCGTCAGGGTGACCATGAATCTCGACTGACTGTTTGTGCCTGACAGGCTGTCGGATAGAGGAAGATGCATCGCAGAGCGTGACTACCGAATCGTGGAGCTGCAGGCGCAACTTGGTGAGAGTCGCCGACGCTCATGACTGCTGGTTGGATGCCTAATGGCTGTCGGTACTGTAGACAGAGCTACACGCACGGCAACAGCCACGCAAGTGCAGCAGCAGCGAGACGAACAGCAGATCAAGTCGCTTCGAGCGTCTATTCGGGCATTGGAGAAGGAGGTGAGGAAGACTGCTGAAGAACTCGCTTGTAGTTTTGACAACTCTTAATATGTGTGCAGCTCATCGAAAGCACGTCACGCTACAGATAATCGAACACCCGCACGTGATCCATCCATGAAAGATGCCGTCATCCAGTGGCTTCTTCTTCGGTGGTCACGCGTCTCTTAATCTTGGCCCACGTATAGTGCATCGGAAGACGCAGCTGAGTGATCCGCGTGCCGTCGCGAGTGTTCTTGCTCGTCGAAACGAGGGCGTGGAAGTGACACAGATCGTGGAGCAGCAGTCGGTAGAAGCTGTCAGCCATGGCGACTGTGAGCGTGCTGGTAGATACCTCCCACTTGCGGAAGAATTCGCCGGCACATGGCTCGAGATCAGTCTCGAAGGCGCTCATCTTGGTTCGGCATTCATCAGTTTTGCGCTGGGCAAAAAGCACGATGAGCTCCTCGAGGCAGAAAAGAAACCTGCGGTGCGTGAATCGAGACAGATTCGCCGTCGGTTTGCCGAGGTTTTGCTGCGATTCCCCGTCATCTTCGCTTCGCTTCCTCTTCTGCCGGCGATTTCGGAACTCGATTTCCCGTGAGTTACTGTGCTGGAGAAGTTGCTCGCGCTCAGCACTACTCCGTCTCGCCAGAGTCTCGAACAGATCCTCGACGATGCTGGAATCACACTTGCGAAGGAGCAGTTTTGGCGTTGGTGTTGGCTGCGGCCGTTCTCCGGGTTGATGGAGATCGGCGCACACACTGCTCGTCATGAAGCTGGCGGTTTCGTTCACAGCTTCAGCGAGCACTACCAGAGGCTCGCGGCGAGGTTTTGTCGATGAATATGATGCCCGAGCGATACTCTCGTTGTCGGAGAGCAATTGAAGCAGGTACGCGACGTCATCGGCAACCGAGCGGACTCCATCCTCGGCAGCGATCGCACTGTGATACCCTACAAAGGCTCGCAAGGTGTTTGCTCGAAGACGCTGCCGGTTGAAGACGTCTTCGTCATCCCCTCCATCATTTGCGAGGCCGAGGAGGAGAGCGCATCGCTCCATGTTGCTCATGCAGAGTACCGACTGCCGCTGCGTCGTGAGAAGTTTGGGTGATGCCGCAACACGTTCACCTGAAACCGACGGCGCTTGATTTGGTACGGTGTGTGGGAAGGCAAGCGCGAGGCTCACGCGCTCGGCTAGCACTGTCATCCCGTAGATCTTGAACACATCGAAAATCTCTCGCGACGAACGGAGCACGTGGTCGGGCAGCACCAACCGGAGCTTGAGCTGAATCTGCCTAAAAATCGCCGCAATCGTCATTCGCGAATTCTCGTCCATGTGACTGGTGGCGTCTTCGAGGCAGCCCAGGTTGTCGCTTCTCGTGGGGCTGGCTTCCGGCAAGGAATGAAAACGAGCGGAGGATTCATCCAGGCGGGGCTTGTCATCGTGCTCCAGCTCTTCGATCAGATCCGCAAACGACTTCTGATGGAATTCAGTGCTATCCGTGTCTCGCTTGATCTGGATATCGAGCCGCTCCATGGTGCCTTCGGATATCACGAGCTCGCCGGTCTCCTCGTCAAGCTCTTCTCGCGGCAGACAGTCAAACGCGTTGAACGAGACAGCCAACGGGCCGGAAATCACTGCCTTTTGGTGGACACGACGACGCTCTCCAAAGTGTTGATGCAGCATCGCAGACACAACAGCATCCAAGTGGGCACGCAGTCGAGCACACACGCGTTCATCGCGCTTCTGCAGCTCCAAGCGGATCACAATCTCTCCGGCCACAGCCTCCACGACATCGGCCTTCTCCTTGGTCTTGCGCTTCCTCCCTTCGATCGTGTGGCGCTGGTAGCCGATGAGGTCAAACACAGACGCCAAGTTCTGGTTGGTCACCGTCCCCAGTCGCAGGTTCCGGAAGACTCGCGCCGATAGCGGTGAGTGGTGGAACTGCGAGAGCAGACAACGCGCCACGAGCTCTCCGATCACAGCGTCTCCGATCCACTCGAACACTTCCATCTGGCGAAGCGCGGCCGTATTGCCGTTGTTGGAGTTCATCGCGCGCATCGCCGCGAAGTCATCAATCACATCCAGCCCCGGCCCCACACGCCGCTGCGTCACGGCACGCGCGCCATCCAGTCGTCGCTTCTTGGACGCAGTGGGCTTGGCTGCTGAGGAATGGCGACTAGTCGAGCGCGGCTTGCGCGACTTGGCTGCAGACGCAGACCGCAGTAACGGCCGCCTCTTTCCGCCCATGTTTCCTATTCGGATCCGAGATTCCGGCGGAGAATGAGGCGCTCGACGATCGCACGGCTCCGGTCTCTTTGTTTCGCGTTTTCAAACGGTGATTACGCCAGGGGACGAGTGGCCGTCCGCTCCGCTCAACAGGTGATCACGGGCGGACACACCCATATCTTCCAATCAGAGAGCGCTATTGGTGGATCGTCCCCTCGCAGCAGGAATAGCTGACGTGCGGCATGATACCGTGAGCGGGTTCGTAATGGGCGAGGCCCAAGCAGCTGCCCAAACGGACAGCTACCGTATCGCTGCTGCTTGTGTTGAAGGACAGTCGCACAGATCACATCCGCTTGCCCAGAAGAACAGCGAGCTGCTGCCTGTCGAGACCCAGCGCCTCGGGACGATCAGCATCCTTCCAGTGGCGCATTCCCTCATTTGACTACACGACGACAGCCGCCGACAGCAATGGGCCTCGGCGCGACGCTGAACCGCATCCGCAGACGCGTGATCGTCGAGCTCTTCGACCTGGAGAAGGTCCCGGAGCCAGCGCCGCCTCGCGCGGAATGGGACTCGGATTCAGGCGACTCCGCCGATTCCAGTGACGGCGAGACGCGACTGCGCGTGCTCAGCCTGAATGCATGGGGTGCGTGGGTTGACCACTTTTGGTTCAGTTTCACGCGGACGCTGACTCGAATTTAATCGCTGATAACGTTTCTAGGTCTCCCCGTCGCACCGAAATGCACTGAGCGCGCGTACGAGATCGCCAGTGCCATCGAAAGCGGCTACGAAGTCGTCGTGCTGCAGGAGATCTGGCACCGCCGCGAGCGCGACATCATCGTTGGCCGCGCGCAGAAGGCGGGTTTCCACTTCTACCACTACTTCCAACCGGCCGTCGGCTTCCCCGTACCGCTGGGCTCGGAGGCGTTTGGCACGGGCCTGCTCGTGCTGTCCAAGTTCCCCATCACGTTCGCCATGTTCCACGCGTTTTCGCTCTCGGGTCGCCCGTACGCGCTCCATGAATCCGACTTTGTGGCCAACAAGGGCGTCGGTCTGTTGCGTCTGCAAGTACCGGGCGACGGCGAAGTGGATCTGTATGTGACGCACCTCATCGCCAACTACAACGACTTGGGAAAGCCAGGCCCAGGCGACCAGTACATCGCGCATCGCGTCGGCCAGTCGTATGAGCTCGAGCGCTTCATCGAGGCGACGGCGCGCAACGATCTCACGCTTGTTTGCGGCGACTTCAACTCGCCATCGGACTGCATGGTGCTGCGTATTCCTCGCGACCTTTACCAACTGCGCGACGCATTCACTGATATGAATAATCACGACGGCCTCACGTTCGCAGCGGAAGACAACAAGTTCTCGCACGGCGAGCACCCCATGCGAATGGACTACGTGCTGTACAAGATCGCATCCTCCCAGAAGGCAAGCGAACCGAAGCAACCGACCTGGAAACTGATCGGCAGCGACATCTTCAAGGGCTTCTTCACCGACAAAAATGGTGAAAAGTTCCCCCTGTCGGACCACTTCGGCGTTACCGCCGAGTTCGTGTTGAGCTCCCAACCGCGGCAGCTCAAGCCGTGCGATTCGATGCAGACGGCGCCAAATGACGCCGCCACGTGTGACACGACAACTTGCGTGAACTGCGACGACGCCAAGGCCAGTGCAACTGTCGCCCAGGACAAGCCGAGTGACGTAGGCGGACCGAGCGCTGCAGTGCAGTGCTTGCGGGACGTGCAGCAGTCGCTGTACGAAGGCCGCGTGGACGCCACGATCAGACGCAGCGAGCACCTGCGCCGCTGCGCTACGAGCCTGCTCATTGCGATTGCGCTGCTGGCAATCCACTTGTTTATTTTCAGCTTGAGCAACTGGGTATGGCTGGGCGCGGCGCTGCTCGTCTTCCACAGTGTCTTCGAGTACGTCCTCGCTTTCTTCCTCGTGACGCTTGAATGCTCCACCTTCACGGAGCTAGCGACCGAGGCGCGGCTGCATTTGCATACAGTGCAGGTGCGCGCGAACAAGGCAAAGGCGAGTCGAAGCGAAGTCTCCAAGTGAGAGAGTCTGGAGAATCCTGTTTTCCTCACGAGTGAGCTGCAGAGGCGGAAAGCCGATCTCTCGAGTGCCTTGTGAGCGTTGCAATACAAGCGTTTATATTAGACGGAAGGATCAATGGCGTGCCTTGCTACAGCATGTAAGTGTCACACTACTAGCGGGTGTCATGTAATCAAGGGGTCATGCGACCCAAGGCTGCGCGTCTCTTCGAGTCATGGAGCATGTCGTGATGCCATCGCCGCACTCGCTTGGATCGTGAAGCCATGTGGACTCAGATACATTGGTCTGAGTCCGGTGGTGATCTCCCCGTCTGAATCCTGTCTGATCCGCTTTTTTCCACCAATCAATGATCCCCGCTTCAGTGACTGGTGCATGCATCGTTTCAAGGTCGCTCGGCTCCAGTCACTCGTATATTCCCACGCCGTCTCCGGTTCTTGGGCGCCAGGCTCCATTTCCACCGACAGACACGCAGGCAGGCAGCATGGGAAAGATGGGCGTCGAGAACGGCGTGGCCAACGGCTCCAAGAAGCGCAAATCCGTCTCGGATGAAGCCGCCGTCGCAACCTCCGACATCAACGGCGTCGTGGCGCCGGCGCCAGCGGGCAGTGCGCTGCGCGTGCACCGCTGCCGCTTCATCGACTGGATGCCGCAGGCCGTGCACGCCATGTGCTTCAGCCCTGCGGGCGACGAGCTCGCGGTGGCGCGCGCCAATGGCGATGTCGAGATCTGGCAGATTGTCGAGCGCAAGTGGCACCTCAAGTACGTGATCAGCGGCTCGGCGCAGAGCAAGATCTCGGCCATGGTCTGGAGCTCGCACGGCGACAGCAAGCGTCTCTTCGTGGCGTCGCTGGATGGTACGCTGTGGGAAATGGACTTCGCGACGCTGCGCAAGAAGAACGTCGTGGACTCGAACGGCGGTCCGATCTGGTGTCTCGCCATCAACAACCCCACGCAGTCACTGGCTGTGGGCTGCGAAGACGGCCGCATTCGCCTGTTTTCATTCCAGAACGACGACGAGATCTACTTCCTCAAGGGCTTCGTGACCACGGGGCGCCGTGTCGTGTCGCTCGCGTGGCACGCGGCGTCCAACAAGATGTTCTCGGGCAGCGAAGATGGTGTGATCCACTGCTGGAACGCCCAGACTGGCCGCAACGACTCGCGCATCACGCTCGAGACGCTGGCCAAGCAGAAGTGCGTCGTGTGGTCGCTTCTCGTGCTGGAGGACCTCACTATCGTCAGTGGCGACTCGCACGGCCACCTGAGCTTCTGGAACGGCCACACTGGCACACTGCAGCAGAAGTTCTCCCACCTGACGGCCGATATCCTGTCGCTGTGCGTCGACGCCAGCAACTCGATGCTGTTCGCGTCCGGTGTCGACAACCAGGTCGCCGAGTACCGTCGTGTGAGCGGCAGCTGGGCGTACTCGTACAGCCACCGTGCGCACAGCCACGACGTCCGCGCGCTCGCCCTGAGCTCCGCGGGACGTCCTATCCTCGTCTCCGGAGGCATCGACACGCAGCTTGTGTGGTACAACGCCACCAGCTTCAACGTGCACCGCCCGTTCAAGATCGCGTCCATGCCGTACCGCAAGACCGTGTCGCTGTCCAGCGAGAAGCGCGTGCTGCTCGTGCAGAAGTCGACGTCCCTCGATCTCTGGCGTCTCGCGTCGCCTGCGGCCAGCAAGCTCAAGGACTCGGCCACGCAGCAGTTGCTCGTGGAGATCCAGATCAGCAAGAACCACAACATTGCGTGTTCGGCACTCGCGCCGAACGGCGAGTTTGTCGCGTGCTCGACGGCCCACGAGCTCAAGGTCTTCGCACTGGATGCTTCGGCTGGCTTCCTGCCTCGTAAGCTCGCGTTGCCAAGCGTGTTGGCGAAGGAAGCTGCGCGCGTCGTCGCGTTCTCTCCTGACTCGACGCGTCTCGTCGTTGCCTCGGCTTCGCAGAAGATCAGTGTCGTGGATCTGACCAAGATGGAAGTTCTCAAGACCTTCAACACGACCAGCACGTTCGCCAGCAGCTCTTCGGACGACGAGACCACGGCCGCCCCGATCCTGTCACTCAGCATCTCCCTGGACGGCCAGTGGCTCGGTGTGGGCGACGCCGCCAACAACATCTCGGTGTACAACCTCGACTCGATGCAGTTCTACTGCCACTTGCCGCGTCCGAAGGAAATGCACACTAGCATCGGCTTCAACCCGTCGGGTAAGGTGCTGGTCGTCACGCTCGTGTCCAACAGCTTCGTGTGCTACGACGTCGAGAAGAAGGGCCTGTCGGAGTGGTACCGCGAGCACCACGAACGCTTCCCGAAGGCGATTGTCGACGGCCGCAACATCAAGGGCATGGCGTTCGACCCGGCCAACCCCGACTTCGTGTACCTGTACTCGCAGTCGAGCTTGTACCAGATCAACATGAGCGACAAGCGCGACTCGCCCAAGCCTCCTACGCCGAAGAAGAACCGCCGCGCGCGTGCGCCGAGCATGGGCAACGACAGCGACGCCAAGAACTCCGCAGCCAACGACGACGAGCTCGTCGAGCTGGAAGACGGGCTGTGCCGCGTGATCAACCGGTACCGCCCCCTTTCGTTTGTCGACTTCCTGGACGGCAACGAGTTGATCGTCGTGGAGACACCGTGGCTCAAGGTGCTCAGTCGCCTGCCTGGCGCGCTGCATCGCCACAAGTACGGTAAATAAATATACAGTATACGTTTTCGACTTCTCACTCACTGCACCTTTTCACATGATTCATTCGCTGTTGGTGGGGCTGGCTGGGTCCACGAGCTTGATCTTGTGCTGCGACAGCTCCTGCCACTGCTTGTCGCCGTACTCGTACTGGCAGCAGTGCAATCGCCGCTTGGCGTCGTAGCCAACGACCGTGCACGGGTACCAGCAGTCGTATCGGAACTTGTAGATCATCAGAGTGAGACCCACGTCCCGAATCGAGCCTGTCAAGACTCGAGCCTCGCCATTTGCTGGTGGCGGGGAGCTGTTGGCAACAGTCGGCTGGTTGCTTTTGCTCACTGGACTCTTGCGGGGCGGAGATCCGGGCGAGCCGTTGGTCCTCCGCGCATTCTTGCTAGCGTTGTACGGCGAACTCGCCTGGAACTTCTTGAGGGCTTTGACGCTCTTGGAGCCCTGGCGAACGATCGGTACGTTCAGCGATCGGACTTCTTGGGGCTGGTCGCTGTTGTTGCTGATGTGCGGGTGCGAATCAGCTGTCAGTGGCCGCGCGTCGGTCTCCTGGTCGTCTCGAGCCGACCCGCCGTCCAGACTCCGTGCTTTGGCCAAGTCACGGACACTGCGGCGTTGCGTGACACTGTTAGCACCGAGCCTGGAGCCGGCATGGTGACACGCCTGCGGTGGCTGAGGTTGTGTGGGAGACAGTACGGAAGGCGATTGCGGCTTGAGGAACAATTCTTGTGAGTATGGACTCGCAGGTTTCTTGTTGCTGCTGACGTCGTGACCACGAGGTGTTGACAACCGACGGGCTGGCGGGGGTGTCCTCGGATGGACTGGTGCTGGTTGCACAGCAGGTCTAGCCCCTCGTGGCGTCGCGGATCTCGAGGCGGTCCCTGTTCCTGTGCGACTCTGCTTCATGGCTGCCGTCTCCTCTTCAATACAAGCGTCAAGCTCGTCGTCACTGTGGTCGTCTATCAAGCGGCCACAGATGGGGCACGCGTCGTCGTCGCCGCCCTGTGGCTCCCCAGCTTCAACGCCGTGTGCCTCGTCGTCGACGACGCGTTTTCGAGGTGTCTGCTGCAACTCGATCCTCTCAAGCACACGCTCAAGCGCTCGACGCTCTGACTGGATCTGCTCTAACACACGCGACTGATCCAGTTCTGCTTTGACCACAGCAACGGCAGCAGCAATATTGGCATCGTCATCTTCACCGGCACCTGCTCGGCCTTGATTCGCCGAGGAGCTGGACGTTGATCCATTTCTCGGTGTTGTGGGCCCACGGTGCGGCCGCTCGATCTCCAACCGAAGCGAAGAGGCCCCTGGAGGTTTGCCAGCAGTAGGTGGCTGAGTCGTTATTGGTGGTGTCGCGTCACCCGCGTCCTCTGCGAGTGAGAGCGACCCACTCGTTCTGGTGGCACCAATGAGCTTCTCTTTCTCCTTCTTCATGACCGCTATAGTTTGCTTGAGTCGCTTGTTTTCGCTGGCCAGCAGCGTGTTTTCCTGTGTCAATCTCGCCACTTTCTGCTCCAATTCGTTCATTTGGTCGTGCGACGCGTTCTTCTTGATCAGCAGCTTCAGCCGAGCGATCTCGCGTCGAGCGTGGGCTAACAGCACTGCATCGTCCACCACTTCGTTGGCTTTCACTCTCAGCGTCACGCATTTTGCTCGGTCGGCAAACAGCAGCGTCGAGATCGTCTCGTCGATCGCTGATTCGTCCTGGGAGATAGTTGCGATCACAGTCGTGCGCGTGTTGCCTCCCAAACTATCCTGTAACAACCGCGTGAGCTTGGCGTCCCGATACGGGACGTGCGTGCGCCGTGGGTTTGCCAGTGCGGAGATCACGTTTCCTAGTGCTGATAGGCTCTGGTTGATACTCGTGAGTTCTTTGCAGCGATCGGAGCCCATACTGACGTCTGTGTCCCACTTCTCCGAGCCAGCGAGGTCCACGAGATTGAGCTTGGCTCGTCGAATGATTGTGGTAGGTCCCTCAACGCCACGCGACTCGACCTCTGCCGACAACTGCAGCAGAGCGTGGCTACGAGAGCTCTTCTCGTTATATTCTGTCGCCCGGATCGTTCGGTTCTTGTTGCCTTGGCGAAGTAGCCGCAGCGTCTCCTCAAGTCCCGCGACTCGAAATTCCGAGAGACCGCTCACGTAAATCTGTTTGTCGTTGCCCTTGATCATCTCACGCACAGCGAGCGGCTCTTTCATGCGAGTCTTGCTTTCCTGCAGCAAGTCGTACACTTCGTTGTTGTAGATCTGCATATACGAGCAGTGGACAATTGCTGCCGCCGCGTTGTTCTGCGCGATCGACTCGAGTTCCTCAAACAGACTCTCGACTGCGCGAGGGATCACGCCCCAGTGGTCATCTCGAGCCACAGGTCCGCCAAATTCCATCGCCTCCATGTTCTTTTCCAGGTCCTTTCCCAGCATCGTGTGGGTCTTGCCGGTGCCCGTCTGGCCGTAAGCGAAGATCGTGCAGTTAAAACCTTGCGCGACCTGCTGCACCGCATCGCGGACGTAGTCAAAGACATCGGTCTGCGAGGCTGATGGAGCGAACACGCGGTCGTATGTGCAGCGCAGCTCCCGGTCGACGACAGCGTCCGATGCAACGGAGTTGTTGCCACGGTCTGGCTTCTTCTTGCTCACGTAGATCTTCCCAGCCGCGTCGTCTACATCAATGGTCTGGCGCACAGCATCAACACTGATCAGTTTTTTCAACGTCCCTGGTTTACGAGTTTGTCGGCTTGACAATCAAAACGTACATGGAGAGTCTTGGATGCCGCTTCGATCGCCTCTTCTCGTTGGTTTCGAGGTCGCACGCGCACTGCAACCCGCACGCGCTCGATCGATCGTGACTCACTGTCCACCATGCCGACTGGCGCCTCTCTCCCTCTCTCAGTCCACACCACGCGCTTGGGCTCTTGAACTGGGTCGGCGCACAGGCTTCAGCGCAATGCTAAGTTCGGACGATTGAAGCCGGGTAGGATGGTACAATCGTTCTCGCTCGTCTATCTTTGGTCGCCAGCTCCAAGGTCAATTGCATCTGCCTTCTTGAGCGCAGGATACTGTCGGCGCCTGTTTGACAACACAGTAGTTGTTCGACCCGCTCTACGATACTGGTGAGCCTCTTCCTAGTCGGCTGGCCAAGTCGTCACGATGAACGACGTACAGCGATGCCATGACGTGCTACTCCAGCAACGCACCCAGATTCGCCACCACAAGGCCACGTTCCACTGGATGAAGCGGTGCTGGCAGGTCGTTCCTCGACCAGCAGCTCCGCAGTCGATGACCCGCGACGAGTTCGAGGACATGTACTCCATCTTGCTCTACGAGATGACGATCTGCTGGGAAGAGGAGCTCAATGATTCGATCCTGAGCAAAATGTGGACGCGCGACGCCGGAAGCTACACGACGCTCAACTTGGACCGCTTCTGCTGCTCGCTCTTTGCGTTCGTTGAGATGGTGCGTGAAGTTCATGTCCTCTGATACACTGATAGTCTCTCGCTGGAATCACTGATGGATGTGTTCGTGGCGCGCTCGTCGTAGTGGGTCGAAGAGATCACCTTGGCCGAGTACGAGAAGATCCTGTGTCACGTGTACCGCATCCTGTCGGGACTCGATCTGCAACAGCAGCTACTCCATCCGACGCGTAGTTCTGGGTCGCACCAACTGCACACCTTTAAGCCAACGCTCGAGAGCTTCAACAACGCGCTCGACAACGAGAAAGCCATGGAGGAGCTGCAGATGAACTTCGGCAAGTCGATTTCGTTCAACGCGCAGCAGTATTTCCAGCATTTCGGCACGCCGACAACACATCTTCAGGCGTTCCAAGCGACGTTGCTTCAAATGCAGAGTCGTGTGCTCCGTTGTGATGAACATAGCGATCTGGATGATGGCCAAGCTCACTCCTGGTCAACATCCCCAAGTAGAAGACGGTCTCCATCACGCTTGCTTTCGAAGTCTCCATCGAGGGTGGCGAGTGAGCTGCCTTCATCATCACCTCTTCTTCCAACAGGGGGTATGAGCTCGCCATCCCGTCCAGGCTCTCCAGACTCGCGCAGACCCATGACGGCATCCAGGCGCACTCACTGCTTCGTTCTTGAGGACATTGACTCGACACATTCACCACCAGCGAAGGTATCACCGTCTCGCAACTCACCAGAGCACCGACCACGTCAGACGACTGCGGATTCGTTTGTGATGACAGGAAAATCCGTCTTGCAGTCCTGATCAATGTCTGCATCCACCGACGTCACTCATTTGTACGGCTAGAGAGTATTTCATCAAAGGAAACCATGGTGAGCCTCAGATCCGTTTCTCTCGGGTGTCGATATTCCTTTCGCAACGGTATGAGATCCTTACCTTACCCGACGAACTCGTGCGAAACGGTACGGGACGGATCAGGTGAAGCCTCCGCATCCATTGTGCTGACGACTCGAAGTGCTGTGGTCGCTATTCTTGTCGTCGGCTGGTTTAACAACAGCGATACCACCACCGGCATCAGAGACGAAGCCGTTCGGTCCCTGATGGAATGCTCAATGGTCTTGAACACGGCAAGTCGTGGGTCGAAACGCAAGGGTCGATCGTGCTCTTGGTGCTTATAATGGCCAAAAGCGTAAGTCGATGGAGGCCGTACTGTAGACTTGTCGTCCAGTCTTATGCCTCGACTTCGTTCGATTTCGTCTGCACGCAGAGACCACCTTTCGTCAGTCTCATTTCGTCAGCTATCCGAGTCGCATGCATCCACTCGAGCTCACGCACCTGTCGTTTGTGCGCACGCGCACGAGCATTCGCCATGACAAGCTCGTATTGTGGTGGATGAGGCAGTGCTGGGCAGTAGCACCGGCGCAAGACCCACCAACGTCCACGAAGACAGCGACAGCGACCAAGCTGATGACCCGGGAGCAATACGACGACTTCTATCGCAAGCTTCTGGCAGCGATGACCGTCGAGTGGGATGATCAAGCTTGGGCTGAAATCGCAGACGAGATGTGGGCTCGAGACGCAGGCTCGTTCAGTACTATTGACTTCAACCGCTTCTGCTGCTCGGTCTTCGCCTACGCAGAAATGGTACGCGCTTGCCTCGTCAGGTGCCGAATCTGCGAAGAACCCGGTCTCATCTTACCGTTCAATACTTGTCTTGATGTAGTGGGTGGATGCTCTGGAACTGGCGGAGTACACGCGTGTCCTCAAGTTGATGTACAACATCGCATCCAGCACGGTCCGCGACAACACGACGGTAGCTCGTAAATCGAACCCGACAACTCTAGGCGCGTTCTTGATGGAGCTGCAGCAGCAACGGCTCTTGGTGCAAGAAAACGTTAGCCTGGGCAAGTCCGTCTCATTCGATGCACAGCACTTCGTCGAGGCGTTCGGTTCTGGCGTAGCGCTTGTCAGCTCACCGAGTCGCTCAGTCTCACACGCAAACAGTCATGCTCGACGCCACACTGCAGTGAAGGCGCTGCCTAGAATCCACGCAGACGTACTCGTGTCGCGTCCACGCTCCAGATCGGCCTTCGTTCGGCTTGACGAAGCTTCGAATCAACGCGTTAACTTCGAGTCCATGCTTCCATCACCATTGTCGTCAGCGTTGTCGGTGCGCCCGCGCACTACAACCAGGACAACAACGCGGACCCATGAGCGTACGTAGAACATTCACAACGTCTGGTTGACGATCGCGTCAATACTGGAGGCGGTGTCCGTAGTTCCAACCAGCTCGTCGAGCGCACGCCCGGACAATATCGATGGCTTGTGGAGTAACTCTTGGTCTAGAACTTTCGCCTGATGGAACCCGTGCGATGAGATCTCCTTCGACGAGGCGACTGCGACAGCGAAAGATGGTAGAACTGCTCCGTGTCCACTGTCGATGAGGTTGACCTGGTATCTCCACTCGCGCAAGTCGCGCAGAGCCACAAACGCGCTCACTGTTGTTCCTTGGAAATAGCACTCCATGAGACCGGTGCTCGCACTCCACTTCAGCACATTAAGTGCGGCGACCTCGTTTTTCTCTTCGCTGCTTGTCTGGATGATTGTTCCCTTGATGTCCACCCAGTCGGAGACCTCATCGGTCAGATGTCCTTGGTAGATCGCCGTCTTTTCGAGAACGAGCTCTTGCAGCGACGAATTGGCGTGAGTCCTTGACCCGTTCTCTGCCATCCACGTCTTGACGGCCCGTAACTTCGACAACACTCGACGGTTCATCACCGGAAGCAGCCGCTCTTGGTCATCTTTGTGCTTCAGGATCCGGTACATCGTCTCGTAGGCTGCATCCCCTCCACTCTGGCGTAAGGAAACGTCCTTAAAAGGAGTCGTCCCGAGCGCATTGACGTAAAGATCAGTGATCACGAGGAGCTCTTGATGTAGCTGTCCCTACGAAGTTACGACGGAGAAGTTAGTGCACTCTCTACTGCATGTGCACGAACATTTCATTCTTTCCACGCACCGCTAGAAGATGACAGGCATCATTTGCGTGCTTCCAGCTTGCCTCAAGTTCCGCGGTCATAGTGGAAAGCTCGTGGAACGGCTGCATTGTGGATGCTGCTACTGCCGTCTTGATTGACAGTGCGCGAGCTCGCTGAAGTTGAGAAATCCAAGCTTCCAACTCGGATCCAAGTGTAATAATCTCTCGCATGAAAGGGTGCGTTGGCCAGCAGGCGTAAGGTGCCGCGATCTCGTTCAAAGACGGCAGAACCTCCAGTCGATCACGACGACGCCATTGTCTCACACTGCTCGTGAGAGGAAGCGTGAGGACCACTAAACCAGTCACATTCACGAATGTCAGCGAGGCATTCACGGCTGTTGATACCGTGAGGGCACTTCGCACGCCGTTTGCGCAGAGTAAAGCTATCGTGGCAGCAAAGCACACATCTTAAGTCGTAGCTCCATTGAGATCCTGGTGATGTGTGCGACTCACCAATGGCACCGTTGGCAGTGAGCAGCCACGAGAGTGTTTTCGCGATCTGGTTGGTAGACTTGAAACGGAAAGCTGGGTGAGCCGTTTGTCTCCACGCCATCAGCAGAAACGCGAGGAAGAATACACTTCCCTGGAGTCCTTGATTCGATATTCCGGGGACTGGAGATCTCATCACCGAAAAGACCAGCAGCAGAGCCAACTTGAACACGCACGTCTCGACTGGCTTGTAGATAGCATGACGGCGATACGAGGCGTACTGTGGCATACTTAGCTCCAGATATGCATCCGAGGTTCTTAAGATGAATTCCAACTCCTTGCTTTGCACGAAGCGCTCGTGGTCGTCGCTGCCGTCGCTGTCGTCGGCCGTGTAGACCGCCGATTGGATCCGACGCCGCAACAGCAAAGGGAACCCGATCAAAAACCCGCCTCCAAGCCCACACGTAATAAATACAAACGCCACCGAGTGTGCCAGCGACCAGCACGTCGAAAACCCCTGTGGGTCGACGGACACACGACCACTCGCGTCACAATTGAAGAGGCGAAGCACGGCTAATCCGATGGGGAGGTAGAGCACCTGGAAGATCTGGAGTAGCGCGTTCTCCCACCTCACATGGCGAATCATATAGTCTAGCCGCCCTTGTCCCTCCCATCTCTTGGTGAACGCTTGCAACGCCGTCACGGCCATCAGCGGCAGTAGGCTCCACATCAACGCGTATATCCAGTAGTGACGCATCTCGCCCCACAACGAGAACGCCTGTGACGTCGCGCCCATGGCGGCTCCAGTCGCTGTGAAGCTGAAGACGTCGATGTTAAACGCATTTGCCCAGCGCGTGTGCCTCAGCCAACGCGAAGGCCACGGCCACGGCTGGGAGAGCTGCCACAGGAGCGCGAAGAGCTGCAGCGCATCGACCGTCACGAGCAGCTTCTCGAGCCAAAAGCGACAGACGACGCGGTTGCGTGACGCTGCGATGAGGCGGAGACTGCGCTGACGAGCGTGTTTGACCTCTAATATGCCTGGCGGGGGCGGGACCTCGAATTGGTCGTGGCTGTCGCCGCGACCTGTGAGCGGGATGACTGCCTGTCTCTTCATTTTGATCCGATCTTTATCGTTCACACCGCTCCGATACAGTCCATACATACATATGCCTAGATTTATTATTATTATTAAGTTAGCCATAAATCTTGTCTATATTTGTATATCCTGATACATGGGACTAGTTAAAACGGAAGCAGCTTCGGTGATGGGTGGATAAACAAGCTGAACACGATGTATTGTGCTTTTCAGGTATTTTAGCCAGCTCGAGTTGCAAGTCGTTGAATTATTAGAGATGAGCGTTGATTTATCGTTGTATTTGCAAATTACCCTAACCCCAGAGCCCTTCTTCGTGGGCGGATTCTCGTTGACTTATGCACTGCATAACGTTTTTGGCCGATGAAGACACGCCAAAACGATCGGATTCGCACATGTCAACGATGTCAGTTCGTTTTATCGCGGAATAGGTCGTGAAGGCGATTCTGGGACAGGGAATCAAAACGACGTTGTTTCACGGACGTAGTTTTATGTGCTAAAACAACGTATTTTAAGGGTAGTGAGAGATAGAGTTACGCCACGACAGTTTGGGTGAAAAGCACAATATTGTACTCGACATAAACTCCGCGACAAAATTTAGGGAACGGCTCAAAATTGCGATCTTGGCAAGGCAACTTAGAAGTTAAGACTGCTGTTTTGACCACATCTCCCAATCAGATTTCGCCACGTGCGGCTTGTGCTAATGCTGAGGAGTTCGAGAGTGTTCGAAGGGTTCCCATACAGACACGAATATTCGCAGTGCGACAAAATGAAGGAACAGAAAGCAACCTACAAAACTTTACATAAAAGGATGGTGGTCAGAGTGATAGTCACTTAATAGTGCGTCTTCTCGCCTTCCACTCCACCGCCTCAATGCATCGGCGAGGCATCGACAAGACGAGTTTGCGGGCCTCATAGATAGTGATGGGGTCCCAGGCGGCAAGTATAGCTATACGGATTTCCGCAAGGGACTCATACTGCTTGCCGTCGTCGTAGACGCGGCGGGACATGGCCGCCCACAGGTTTACTATGGAGTTCAGGTCTGGGGACCGCGCTGGCCAATCCAGAACCTGGATAACCATTTCGTCAAAGAAGGCCATTGTCTCCTTAGATGCATGGATAGGTGCGTTATCCTGCTGGAAAACAAAAGGGGAAATGACAAATTACTGGCGTTTTTTTAACAGAGGTTTTCTGAGTCAACTGTACCAAAAACGGGGGGTCGTCACGGATTCGTGAAATCGGCAGAAGCTAAGAGCCACAAGATCATGGCACAACTGGATGCGGATGTGTTTCGCGAATCCAACGCATGTTTTCCTTTCCCTCAGTCTGCTCTCAATCCCGAGTTATTGTTGGTCGCCTCTATCGCTCCATTTCTGTGCGACATCTGGGGGCTCAATGACATGCCTCGTAAACATGAAAGTCCTAAAACACTCACGTATTTATGATTAGGTTTAGGGTTTGCGGCTTCGCGCCAGAAATTTGCCTTTCAAATTGCTGTCGAGTTCGCAGCACGACGGCGGCAAAAGGCCTCTACAACAACGGGCAAGCTGCTGAGCGCGATGGCGCCGCTTAGCTGTACGCACAAGCCGGTGCCCCGTTTGCGACGAGTGCAAGCGCTGTGGATGCGACCACGACGGTGTGCCTGTGGCAGTCAAAATGGCGCGAAAGAGAGGCCAACACGGTCCACCGAAGACAGCCCTAGAAAGCAAGCGTCCGCGACGCTCGTGTGTTGATTATGTGGCGGGCGATCTCTTCGAGTCGCCACTGAAGATCAAGCCAATCCCTCCACAGAAAGGGAAGTACTCGTTGCCAGTGTCGCCACCGGAGCCCACGCCCGTGCTCACGGCACTCCAAAAGCCCCGCGACGTCTTGAGGCTTCTTGGTGAGCCACCAGAAGCCATTGAATCCTGGTACGGGCACGCAGCTACCGCAGCGACTCGTGAGGATCCATCGTCTTGGATCGGTGAACTCGACACGTCCCAGCGATTGGTGGTGAAGACTGCAGTTCGCGCGGCAAGAGAAATCTGCGTGGCGCTGTGTGGTGGTGAGGTGGAAGCAGGAGAAGCATTGTGGGGACGGGTCGTGTCGAGCGGTGGTGTCGTACAAGATTCAGAAAGTGAGACTCAGATCACCCTTCTCGAGACTGTTGCACGGTGCTATCAATTGGCCAAGAGAGGATCCATCGAGAAACGAGTCTTGCGGGCCTGTCTTTCCAGCGCTCCGCGCAATACGATTCCCCAGCTGCGAGAAGTTGTGCCAGTACTGACGTTAGCTCCATGGTCGTTCTCGAAAGCTCGAGAAGATTATGAGAAGCTCACCAGTGGACTCAGTCTTGACCGAGCGCCTCGGACCATCCAGCGCCTACGCCCAAGCGTCATAGATGCAGTGCTCGCCTCCATTTTCTGCCCAGACAAGGTCTCATTTCTTTCTTGGGGCGTGAAGAACGTTCGTGTGAACGGTGTGGTTGTGGTTCTGCCTGCTATCATGCGCAGACGCAATCGAGCACTGTTGTTCGCATCTTACCAGCACGAGTCGTTGACCAGCCATCCAAATGACGGCACTGTCTCAGCCTCTACGTTTTATCGCATTGCCTGTGCCGTCACTGCTGGTGACGCTCAAGAGCGAAGTGCCGTTGATTATGTCGTTGGGTTCCTGGTGAACGACCAGTTCGACGCACTCAAGTCCATGGTTGAGCGAAATATCACTGATGCTTCAGCAAAGAAGGAACTACTCGTGGAGATGGAGTTCAACGCGGCTTATCTCAAGTACGGCTTCGACGCACGCATCAAGACTGGAGAACGACGATGCGCCCTTCATGATATCAACTTTGGTCTTTCTGCAACTGCCGAGCACACAATGACCGACATCTGTGCGGACTGCACATCTATCCTTCGATTCTACACACGATTGAAGACTCATCTCGAGGCGGCTGCTGTTCACGCGTCGGCTTTCACTGTGATCGACGACTGTGCACTCAAGACCAGGT
>JAADXN010000239.1:0-33426 GCA_023337875.1 Pythium apleroticum | reverse complement strand
TATCTTTTTGAAAATAGATCTTCGAGAGTTTCCTTCTTTAGGGCACGCCCACCGTAACCACCGCCTCAAGTCTTCACAAGAGGGCGGCGGTTGCGCACCTGGGTGGACTCGATTCGCTCTGTGCGTAAAAATACCTTCTTGCGTGGCTGGAAGGCGAGGTCGCACCTCCACGCGCAGTGCTTTCTTCCTCTCACTCGGCGAATTGCATCAATCTGTTCACTATCCATGGAGGAAACGCGATCACCGACGGCAAGCGACGCCCCGGGTGGGAAGATCGTGACGGATCTAGCTGCTACGGACGACGCGGGGGTTGTTCCAGCCGAGTCGACCGTGCGCTCCACGTCTATGAATGGCGTGGTTCCCGTAGCTGCCACGAACGGACCATCAAATCCGCACAACTTGGAGAAGTACAAAATCGACTCACAACGCGTGGGCAAGACAAAACATTGGTCCGACACTGTGCTCGCGGGGCTCGTTGTCGTTCTGGTGCTGGTGAATCTGGCGTGGTTGCTTTGGGTTGTGGTGCTGACCGTGCAACCAACGAAGACCATCAACTCGATCATGAACACGAGAGACTTCGACTACGGCACATTCTGGCTCATGTACGAGCCGTCGAGGTCCATTGTCGCTGTTGGCGTGGCTGGCTTAGCCTGCGTTGCAGTCGGATATCTGATCGTGCTGTACGAAGTCTTGCCGTTGATGCGCCGACGCGTCAGAACCGAGGAACGCGCATCTCGATCGCTCTCCAGTAAGGTTCTGAGCAAAGCTTTGCGCTCAGCCGGCTCTATGCGCACATCGCGGACGGAGTCAATCCAGCGCGTTGCCAGCAAAATCGCGATGGAGATGGCCAATCGGGAGAGCAAAACCCGTCGCACGATCGTTCGTAAACTCGATCATGGTTCCGATTGAGGTGATGGTCAGGAGCTGATGAGTATATCTTTGCTGAATGTGTTGTAGGCTGTGGTGGCCAAAGTCTCGGAGATCACCATGCAGTGTGTTATCATCGCTCAGCTACTGGAAGCCGGCATTCCACCTAGTCTTTGTGGATTGTTTACGGCGATCGTGATGCTCAATGCTGTGATTAGCTGTGTCTTCTGCCTGCTGCCGCACGACAACATGGGCGGTGTACACATCCTCACGGATACTGCGTACGTGTCTGGCTCGCATTGAAATGCTCCACGCCAGAGGGTCCTAATACTGATCTTTTTGTATGAATCCGTAGCGTGGACTTCGCTGTCGCCATTGCGTTCCCAGTCGTTCAAGTGCTGTACGCGCAGCAACTCTTCACGTTCGACCGGTCGCTGTTTGAGATCAACCAACAAATCTTCCCCCCGGGATTTTTTGAGCGCACTGAGATCACCATCGCCGATCCAACGGAAGTGGACGCAATTCGCCACGTCATCGACTCGGTACGAATCGACTCCGTGATCAAGATCTTCACCCGCGTCGGCACCAACGCATCCCTCTTGTTCCATTGCACACGACTGACGTCGTTACTACGCGCAAGACGAGCCAAGGTCGTCGTGTACCCGAATGAGTATCCGAAGAAGAACTACTTCCTCGCCGCCCTGTTCGGTGCAGTGGCGATTCTCATTGTGGTGTTCACTGAGGCGAGTCTTCGCACATCGCGGGAGGCCTGCGCGATGCATCCCGAGTGTGTCCAGTACGCGCATCGCTGGATCATCGGGCGTGACCAGGATGATCTGGCGCGCTGCCCGTGCATCGCTTTGATCGATCGAGATCTCACTCTCGCTTCCTTCGACGACTGGGTGCAGCCCCCGAACCGAACGGAGAAGGTCGCTCAGCTTGCGTCCCCTGGACGCCTGGAGACTTTGCAACTCGTGAACCGAGGGTTACAGATCATCCCTGAGCAACTCCGTGGATGCAAGCACCTGAAGCACGTGTACGTACCACTCCCTCACTCACCTTGTTTGTCTGGCTCGCGTCAATTTCGGCTGTTGTCCACAGATCATTGTACTACACCAACACAGAAACCCTGCCCGATTGGTTCGGCGAGCTCACAGAGCTACAGTTCATGTGAGTGCTTCCAGACGAAATCTCGTGCGCGTTGTCAAACTAACAGGTGAAACACTGTTCCACAGCCAGATCGAAGGCAAAGAGTCCGGGCCGACTCCCCAGAAATCGCTCCTCAGCCTGCCTGAGAAGCTCTTCGACAAGATGGACTCGTTGCTATTTCTTCATCTCGCTCTGCACAAGCTACGAACACTGCCGTCATTGGATGGGCTCGTCACCATCCGATCGATCTCGCTCGCGATCCTGTTCGAACTCGAGGCACTTCCCAGTCTCGACCAGCTTCGTAATCTGGAGCGGCTCCTGATCTACAGTATCCCCAGTGTGCAAACGTTTCCAGAGCTCGACAAACTCAACAAACTCAATGCGCTTGTTCTCGGAGAGCGCGGTGCATTCTGCTGCAACGGCTTCTTGGGTGCCGACCGATGCAACCTCACGCATCCATTGTGCACGTACCACCGCCTGTCGGGCACACCCGCCGTCACGCAGTGCCTCTCTGGGGCAGACAAGATCGCGTCTACTGCGACACGAGCGACGTTCGCCAAGTTCGAAGCGTCAAGCTGTGATGACTATGCAGTGGCACCTGAGCAAATCGATGTGCCGCCCACCCGCGCAGCGATGGAGCAGTGCAACGGCATGATGTACCGCCAGTGCGTCGTGCCCGGATACGGCTTCGGCATGTGCTACAACCCAAGATGGATGCCCGTGTCCTGCAACGGAAGCCCCTTCGCGATGGAGATGCGGCGTCGGCAGATCGCCCAGAAGCTCGGGAAGCCTTGCGACCCGGAACACGAAGCGTGGCTCGGATGTTGAATCCGCGAGAAGGATTTCCAGGCAACAACAAAGTACTTCAAAGTATTACTCAGGAGGTGGACTTTCTGGCTCGCCGAGAATTCATGTAGCCATATTGTCCCTTGTTTTGCTTAGTCATGTTAAACGAGGGACAATGGTTCGATCGTGTGTCAGAGCTGCAGATCACCATGCCGTTCAAGGCAGCCAAGCCGGAGGTCTCTGCGAGCGCGCACGCGTCGGCGTCGTCGTCTGCAGCGCAGCGCTTCTATTCGGAGGACCAGGCCGTCACGTACACGACGCCCGCGAACGCCAGTATCCAGCGTGACCTCAGTCTGTACGCTCTTGAGCTCGCCAGCACGGTGGCTCCAGTCGCGTCCACAGGCGCTGTGAATGCTTTCTGCGTGCTGCTTGATCTTGGCGCTGGCTCTGGGCTGAGTACGCGCGCAGCCACTCAGTGGCTTGAAGAGCGTGGCGTGGATACCTATGCGATTGCGTTCGATATCAGCGCCGCGATGCTGTCGCTGACTGCGGCCGAGGATGCTGACGAGGTGCGAGTCAAGGAAGATGGCCGCAAGACGCTCCGAAGCGTGGCGTGTGGCGACCGGTCGGACTTTTACTGTGGCAACGCAGCGCAACGTTTCCCACTTCGAGATGGGAGCTGTAACCTGGCGATTGGCATCTCCATGCTGCAGTGGCTCACGGACGAAGGACTACGCACGTGCTTCACGAGTCTCTTTCGTGTGCTGCACGAAGAGAGCGCGGCGGTGTTCCAGATCTACCCCACGGACTCCGACCAAGTGGCAGCCATGGAACGAATCGCGCTTGATGTCGGCTTCACGTACGCCGAGGTCGTGGCGTCGTTTCCTCACGCGACAGCAGCGAAGAAATGGTTTCTCATCCTGAAGAAGTCGCTGGAGAATCCCAAGCCCATGCTTCGAACACACGACCGCGACTCGCATCTCTGCCAGTTTGGGCGTCGCCACTTCCGTCGGTGTGCGTGGCACTTGCTGCAAGAATCCCACGATGATGCGGCCAATGCCTCCAGAGCGGCTATTCGAGAACGACTTGGACGAGAACATGTCAAGTACGCGTGGCATGTGTGGCGCAAGTTCCATCGCGCCGCATCGCTGGCAAAGGTCGAGGCAGAAGGTGGGAAACCGATGCATTTCAAGGCGAAGCGTTCACTGGAGCTGTGGAAAAGTGACGAAATGATTGGAGAGTGCCTGCGAGACCGGTTTGTCGCGAAGGACGATGGCAGTGAAAGCGAGGACGCGACCAAAACACAGACGATATCGCACAGCTTCTTGCTCACGAACATGGATGCTGTCGTGGCGGTGCTACATCAGGTAAGAAAGATTGTGCTTGTCAAGTATCCATCCGGAGTCTCACCCTTTTCGTAACCCGAATCTGTGTAGGCGTTCTCGAGAGCCGCTGCCATCGAACGATCTTTGGCGAAAAGTCCACCGCCAAGCGACCCGAAATCGACCAGCGGCGATAACTGACACGCTACTCAGCACACATTATGCCGCAGAAAGCACTGTGTGAGAGAGTTTGCCTCATTCCCGAATGGAGCGCTGTGGCGTGGCTCCTGAGCTCGTCCAAGATCCGATGCTGTATCAACTGTTGACACGCCATGCGACGCTAAGCGAAGCAAAGCGCGAAGCTTGGCTCGGATTCCCAAGTTAGTAGACCCTAAGCGTCCCCACTAGAATATCGTCGGGGTGGGTTGCTTACACATCGTATCCTAACGGTGTAGTGACTGCACCGAGCTAAACGAGGTGTGTATGCACTAAATCGTGAATTATGGAATTGAAATGCAGGGCGGATCTCACTCTCTAGGCCGAGCACCCAAGCCACGCTTCGAACGTAGGGTCACATGGCTTCTTACGCATACATGTCCACGCCGTACACGTGGAGTAGAAAAACTTGGTGGGAATGCCAAGAGTGATGGCAGGTTTGCCCGTCATGCGGTTGTACGTAATACACAGCGAGTACGAGCTCCTTTGGAACCTCAATTCTCTAGTCATGGCATCGCACCACCCTCGTCTTGGTCAGGTTGAACAGTCGTGCCGAGCCATCCATAAATAAAACCTTCCGAGACCAGGGTCCAGCATTCGCGTGCGGCACATTGGGTCGAGCTAGTGGCGCTATGAACCGCAACAGCAGCTCAAGGAGGTCTCTCGCCGCCGCGCTCGGGTGGCCTAAGGCCAAGAGTAGGAACGCAAGTTCGAGAGGCACGCCACCAATGACTCTGCAGGGCTCGTCCCAGTCACCACCAACGTCTTCACACCGTGTTCAACTGCTGCCTGTGCCACCAGAGACGTGCATTCTCTTGAAGATCCTGGTCGACTTTCTTGTCCAGAACAAGCTCCACAAGGAGGATTTGTTTCTACTGGAAGCCAAACCAAACGAGCGACGGAAGCTGCTTTCGAGCATCGAAATGGGCGAGATCCCAGAGAAGCTGAGTCAGTTCTCATCACGATCCGTCTCACGCGTTGTATTGGAGCTGCTCACTGACTCCTATGCCCCGCTGCTGCCTCTTGAATGCGCCACGGAGCTCACGCGGCTGGATCGTGCAGGCTCTTCAAGCAACCGCATCAATTGTGTGGCCCGCTCTATGAGGTACGGGATGTTGACCCAGCAGAGTCAGCTTCTCGAGTCACTCTTGCTGCTGCTCTACAAGCTCTCACTCAAGGCGACGCCTCAGATGAACGCGGCAGTGTTGGGGGACGTGGTGGGTGCTAAACTCGTGGGCTCCGCCTCGAACGATTCTGGCATGAGAGTGACGCAGGAAGCCGACGAGGCTAGAATGGGTCGCTTCCTAATCGCCAACGCACCAGATATCATTCAGCGGTACCGTGGACAACTTGATGCATACGACGCTTCAGCATTTGAACAACAAGTGCACGTTCTTGCTCCACACCACCACCAGTACCAAGCAGCAACATCCTCGCTTAGAAGCGCCGCAGCGATTATCCTCGGGCGCAATCAGTCAGACGAAGACAACACGACAGAAGAAAGTGAAAGGCTTGATAAACAGCACACACGGAAGCCTCTCAATGCGCAGGTCGCAGCGAATCTATCCGTGGTTCTGATGGCAGTCATCAACTCGAAGAAGGGTAAGCTCGGTCTATACGTTGGGCGGTCCCGTTCGACAGAGGAAACTGAAGCCAGCGTCTCCCAAGTGCAAAACTTGCTCGTTCGGAGTGAAATTGACGCCACCGAGCTCTTGGACGCTGATCCCGTCACCCTTTCGCTCGCGCTGCGTGGTTTTCTCCTCCAGTACATTCAGTCGTTGCTCAGCCATTCGGTTGGGAGTTTGCCAGCTCGAAACCAGATCACCGACGCGGTTGACGACTCTCAAATCGTGAGATTACTCGAAGACACAATCGCCCACGAGCTCGCGACTCCGACCCAAGACGTGCTTCTATTAATTTTGGCGTCCGTGCGGCAGGCGCTTGATGCAGGAACGGACCACACAGCTCTCGAGAGGAATCTCGAACCGTGTTTGCTACCTTCGAGTGAGGATCCCAAGGCCCAGTCGTTGGTAAGCTCGTGTGTAGCAGTGCTATTCTCCGAGATGCACTTAGTCGTGCAGTCACTGCTAGAAGAGCGCGGGCGCTACACCAACTCAAAGAAACTGAGTGCGTGCGTGTGGGCTGTCTACTGGGGACTCAAGCTGCGAAGAAGGGCCGAACAACGAAGGCACAACCGTCAATTCCGCTCGACATTGAAGGTTGAAATGGTGCATTCGCTCAGTCGTGGAGTCGAGTGGTTGATTGACCAGACGCAAGTGAACCCTTCACAACTTCGCCGATTGTATTTGGAAGGCGAAGACAACGACCAAGTCGCGATTCTGATCGACAAACTCTCAGAACAGCGTAGCAACGTCAACTTGGCACTCTTCTCGCCGTTTTCGATCGCTGCAGCCATCCAAAAGGTGTGTATCTCCCCCAAACAAAGTATTGTGTTTACAATGTGGCTAATGTGTCCACGTTGTGTAGATTCTCATGAGTACATCGCCTTCGTTGGCCGAGGCTGCGGCCTTGTCTACCCGAGTTGAGCATCTGAAACAGCTTCTCGAATCTCATTTCGGTCTGTTGATGAAGCACGAACCCTTGAAAACGGTTCGCGACCAGCTCAGGCAACGGGTGGACGAGATGCTATACGGAAAAGCCACTAAAGAAAGCAGTGAACACAGCAGTGACGATGGTGATGATCACTCCATCGTGAAACTCGACGAGAGCCCCGAGACTGTCTCTTTTGTACGCGTGCGCGCACTTGATTGTGCTGGCTCGTCAGCTCAGGCTGCAGCCACACTCTCCGAGTGGCTCTACCTTCAGCAACTCGAGACACACTCGCACGACGGACCCTCTCAGCAGCCGCCGCATGGATACAGTACCCCCGCACTTAGCGCCATCCTCGATCGACTCGGCGGCGTTCTCTTTGTCGTGAATCACAGCCGCAAACATCCCACCGACGACAGCGACGACGACCTGGTGTCGCTACTCGATTACCTTGGTTTGAACGCCGTGCTCATCCCACGAAAGCGGGCGCGAGCCACACTACATCGCATCCAGAATACGAATCGATCCAACAAGGTGAGGTTCCCTGTGAGAAGCAGCAACTTCCATGTCGGCCACAATCTGACGACTGGAATGGTGGCTCAGATACTTGAGGCGTCGATTCTATTGAGAACCCTGGAGTTTGTCGAGACTTTGGCTGTGGAAACGGTGATCACGCTTCGCCACCCAGCTTTCGCTGCGCTGTATCCAAGTATGGAGGACCAGCTCACCGTGTTGTTCGATGTTTGGGGTCTCGCTGATCGTGCTGTCACCTCGGAGTCACTCGCTGGGTTTTAACTTCGCCTAGTTGGAGCCATCTTGGATTTCGTTGACGATGATGGAATCCCGACTTGATCCAGTAACTGCTGGATGAGTGCAAGCACGTCAGCTCTTGGTGCGGCAACATCAACACCGAGAATCTTCCGGACGTCCCGCAAGAACTCCTTCTCGCAGCGTGTCGAATCAATCAGCTTCTGGATTGTGCCACTGAGTTGGTCGACGTGCTCGGCTCGAAGTAGCTTCATGCACCGCAGTAAAACACTGAGAGCTGTGTCGCCTGGCGGCTTCATCTGTTCTCTCCGCGCCCGCAATTCAAAGACAAGATCCTGGACTCGAGCTGTCAGCTACAAGGCAAAGTGTCAATACAGAAGCTCTGGGCAGTTGCCACGTTCAGGAGCCACTACTCACGTTGTCGAGGTAACCTTGATCACTGGTACTGAGGCGGTCTGCATCGCGTTTTGTTTGCGTGCCGTCCTTTGGCTGCGCTGCCGCTTGTGTGAGCCCGTCGACACGGTCGATAAAGTCTTGTAGCAACGGCACGAGCTGTGCGTACTGATACGTGGCCTCCACGTATTGTGGAAGCTTTGCTATCTCGTAAACACCGACGCTATGGCAGCAGGACGCTACGATTTCCGAGCACAGCATCCCCACGCGCCGCGAAATCTGCTCTCGCTTCTTCATTTTCTCATTTTCCGTCAGCACTGACGATGACAAGTGCCGCGATGTGGAGTCATCGAGCGCTGCCGAGTCAAGCACGAGATAACATTCGACGGGCTCTTTCAGGAAGCGACGTCGAACGAAGCGACTCTGCTTCGAATGGGGCCCCGAACGCTTGATCTTCTTGGTCTCGATGTGCAGCCAGCTCAGGAGCTTGTCGACACTGATGCGATCCGTGAGCGTGTCGGTCGCCGGAGTCTCGTACACAGGAACGGCCGGCTGTGGTTCTACAATGGATGACTGGGACCGGCGCTCTTCCCTCAGTCGTGCGATCTGCGACTGGAGTCCTTCAATTTGCCACTGACTACGCTGTTGAAGAGAAGCGTCAGTCCCTAAAGTGGGCGTATCTGTCTTCAATTGACCATACGCACCGCCAGATCTCGATGGCTGGGCCGCTTCTCCAGTGCGTCGCGAAGCTTCGCATTCTCTCTCGCCAGTGAAACGAGCTGTTGCTTTTGTGCGGCGAGCAGCTCGTGCACCCGGCTCAATTGGGCCGAGGCTCCGTCCGCGTCCGTTGGGCGTGTGTGGGTCTGCTGGCAGTGGCACACGGCGCAGTCCGCCTTCATCTCGCGCTGCAGTCGCTCCAGCGCCTTCTCCATCGCCGCTGACTGGCACACAACGCCCTCTATTTCGTCATCCTGTACATTCGCAGCAGAATGCTCCTCGTCCGCCAGCCGCTCGCGATCCAGCTCCTGCTGCAGCCGGATGACGTGGGCGGCGTACCGCTTCACGTCGTTCTGCGCGCTCTTCACGCCATCACACAGACACAAATTAGCCACTCAAGCAACAGCTACACCGGCTTGCGCTCTCGCGTACCTTGAGCAATGTGCGCAGTTCGCGGACGTCGCTATCTGTGGGAGCGTCTTGGTCGCCATGCATTGTGAGTGCTTTGTGTGTCGCTTCATGTGAACAGGTCTCCAACCCAAAAACCCAGAAATACAATACAGTTCACTGTTTGGATAATGCATGTGTATTTGGACATCCTAAAATACGGTACATGGTGGCGCTTATTTTGGGTCAAATTTTGGATTTTTGGTCCAAAAATGACCCAAACTGACTGCACTTCCTTCAACTTTTGGGCTTTTTCGCGGGGCATTTCGCGGGTGGCGCCAACACAAAACCACCTCCCCATCAACCGTGAAGCTGCACCACGCCACCAACGACGCAACAAGTATGGCGGTTGTGACGACGCTGTTCAAGGGTGCGCTGTTTGCAGCGCTGATCACTGTGTACTGGCGACCGATCTGCGTCGCCAAGGCGCTGCAAGTGCCGCCTCCGGAGGGCGGATGGCAGGACCTCCACGCGCACATGGCGCGCTTTCTGTTGACGTTCATGAGCACGACGTGGGCGCTCTCGAGCAAGTCGTCGTGGTACTTCACGCTGCTGGTGATGATCGTGCTGCAGACGGTCAGCTGGGCGAGCTTCTTGTCGGAAGAGCGTGTGCTCAGTGGCGCGCTGGAGAACTATATTGACGAGAAGGCCGAGAAGCAGGCGTTCCAGACTGCTGCCGTCGTGTTCTTCGGACTGCTGCTGTTGATCGTGCTCTTTGGTGGGCGCGAGGGCAGCAAGGATAACTACAGGTAAGGCGATTTACGTGGATCGAACGGGTCTGGCTGATCTAACGTGGACAAATCTGTGGAGCGTAGACAACGCTTGTTGGCGTTTTACGCCAAGCACAACCCCAGCAAGATCAGTGACGTGGGCAAGATCCTGAAGAAGTATGAAGGCAAGGAAGAACTGCTGTTCACGCGCTTGGGTCGCAAGTACAGCGTGTTATCGCACACGCCAGTCGAAGACGCTGTGGACGATCTCGACCGTGACGGCGATGAGGAAGGCGACGTTATTGAGCGCGAAGTCATTGAAGAGGTGGAGTACATTCAGGAAACCGCTGGTGGAAACAGCGAAGAAGAAGACGAAGGCTTCCAGGAAGTGCGAACTACGGCCAAGAGTCCAGTGAACAAGTCGCCCAGCATTCCTGCTTCGCCCGCCAAGTCTAGCAGTGTACCTGCGTCACCAGCAGTCAAGCCACCCAGCGGTCCCGTTTCACCAGTCGCCAAGCCACCAACTCCGGCTCGATCGCCCAGCACCAATGGCAAGCCAATCGCTGTGGCTTCAGCCATCGAGGAGGCACGCCGACTGCAGAACGAGCGAGTCGAACAGCGTGTAGCGCAGCTGTCGGCCCGTGGCAAGAAGAAGCAGTAGAGTTGGAGAGCACACAGCGCCGCCAGTAAGCAGGTGTTTGTGAACATACCATGCATTTCAGTGGTTGAAGTGAGCTTTTGGGTCGGACGGGTCCGAAGATCGGAGGGAAACGAACGGGTCAACTGACATGGAACCCGTCCGACCACACGAGCAGACCCGTCAACCCGAAAGCTTGGCTATTCTTCACGACCCACCCCGCCATACTGTGAGTAAGATCCAGGTATTGCCCTAGTCAATACAGGGGTAGTTCTCAATATTTACTCACGTTATGTCATGGGAAAGATTGTGGCGCGTGTTTCGTGTCGACGCGCCAGCCATCTGTCCACTCGTACCTCAAGTTGCCAGTGGGTACTTCGGTGTACCGCGCGTATCCTCTTAAGTGCGACATCTCCACATCATCACACAATTCTTGCAGACGAAAGTGGAAAGAGCTCCTCACAACAAGAGAAGAACGGCGACCGACGGACCTCTTCCTCCTCTTTGTCCCCCTCCCACGAACTCTCCACCAATGGCCGCCAGCAACCGCGACGTGATCGCGCTGGAGGATGTCGCCACCATGCCGGCGCCGGGCATGAACTTCCCCGTGAACGTGAGCTTCTCGCCCGACGGCGCGCGCGTGGCGTTCCTGCACTCGCGCGAGAACCAGCTCTCGCGCCAGCTCTACGCGCTGGACGTGGCCACGAAGCAGCTCGACCTGCTGGCCTCGCCGCCCAACCAGGGCAACACGGAGGGCAACTTGTCGCTGGAGGAGAAGCTGCGCCGCGAGCGCCAGCGTCAGATGGGCGTCGGCATCACCAGCTACTCGTGGTGTCCGTCACCGCTCTCGCAGCGCATTCTGTACCCGATCACGGGTGACCTGTACATCCAGGAGCGCCCGGGCGCGGAGCTCAAGCTGCTGTTTGACAAGACCACGACCGGTGCGGCTGGCGGCGCCATCGACCCGCAGTTCTCGCCAGACGGCAAGTGGATCGCGTTCGTGCAGGACAAGGAAGTGTACGTCGTGCGCAGCGAGCTCACGGCCACGGGTGGTCCTCAGCAGGCCGTGCAGATCACCACGGGTGCGCGTGGCATCGAGGGCAAGTCGAATGGCCTCGCGTGCTTCCTCACGCAGGAGGAGCTGAGCCGCTTCCGTGGCTTCTGGTGGTCGCCGGACGGCACGCACATTGCGTTCGAAGAGGTGGACGAGAGCGCGATCGAGAAGTTCCGCATCATGCACTCGGGCAGCCCCGCGCTCGGTGACAGCGCCCAGGAGGACCACCGCTACCCGTTCGCCGGCGGCGTGAACCCGCTGCGTCGCCTTGGTGTCGTGGCCGTGCGCTTCACGGAGGCGCAGTCGCTGGGCGTGCCTGTGTGGATGGACTTTGCCGACAGCGAGACCGACTTCTACATCAGCCGCGTCAACTGGCTGCCAGACCGCTCGCTCGGCGTGCAGCGACTGAACCGCCTCCAGGACGAGATGGCGTTCTACCGCTTCGACATTACGACGGGCACGGGCTCGATCTTGATCCACGAGAAGCACGCCGTGTGGATCAACGCCAGCTACCTCTTCCGCAACATCGAGACGGACAACAAGCAGGCGTTCCGCTTCATCTGGCCGTCCGAGCGCTCGGGCTTCATGCACTTGTACCTGTACGAGTACTCGCCGTCGACCCAGAAGGCCCAGGTGCTGGGCGCGTTGACCGAGGGCGTGTGGTGTGTCGAGTCCATCGAAGGCATTGACCTGGCGCAGGGCAAGATCTACTTCTGCGGCACGGTGGACTCGGCTCTGGAGCGCCACCTCTACGTGACGTCGCTGTTCCCGGGCCAAACCGTCCCGAAGCCGATCCGCTTGACGGGTGCCGCCGGCATGCACTCGATCGTCATGGATAGCGCCTGCAAGCTCTTCGTGGACGTGTACAGCAACCTGGACACGCCACCAACGGCCCGCCTGTGCGCCGTGCCTTCGGATGCGCAGCTCGGCTCGCTCTCGGCTGATGCCGTGTACAAGGACATCGAGGCCAAGTCGACGCCGCTCCACACGGACGTGGAACCGCGCGTGCAGGCTCTCGTGCAGAAGGGCAAGCTGCCAGCGCCAAAGCTCATCTCGTTCCCGACTCGTGACGGCGCCGAGACGCTGTATGGCGCCGTGTACACCCCAGACGCGGCGATCCACGGCCCAGGCCCATACCCGACGCTCGTGAGCGTGTACGGCGGCCCGCACGTGCAGCGCGTCGCCAACATGTGGGCGGCTACCGTCGACATGCGTGCCCAGCGCTTCCGTGACTTGGGCTACGTCGTGCTCAAGGTCGACAACCGCGGCAGCTTCCGTCGCGGCTCGGCGTTTGAAGGTGCGATCAAGCACAAGATGGGCACGGTCGAGATCCTCGACCAGCAGGACGGCGTTGCCAAGCTCGTGCAGGAGGGCCTCACGCTGCCGGACCGCGTCGGTATCTACGGCTGGAGCTACGGTGGTTACATGTCGGCGATCAGCTTGATGAAGGCTCCAGAGACCTTCAAGCTCGCGATCGCCGGTGCGCCAGTGACGAGCTGGGATGGCTACGATACGTGCTACACGGAGCGCTACATGTCGACCCCGCAGCTCAACCCGGAGGGCTACCGCGTGGGCAGCTGCATGGAGTACGTGAACAACCTGCAGGCGTCGCAAAAGCTGCTGCTGATCCACGGCCTGATCGACGAGAACGTGCACTTCCGGCACACGGCCCGCCTCATCACGGCGCTCATCCACGCGCGCAAGCACTACGATTTGCTGCTGTTCCCGAGCGAGCGCCACTCGCCGCGTGGTCTGGAGGACCGCATCTACATGGAGCAGCGTATCGCCGAGTACGTGCTCAGCAACTTGTGAGCGGTAGGGTAGACTTTGTGAAGACAGGGGGGATGAAACTATAGGCCGAGGGACGACGAGCGTAGGCTCTCGAGAGTGGTTCATTGTGCATAGAGTTCTATTCCACACGTTGCTTGCTTGCTCTTTTTGCTGCTCCACATAGTCGGATGACAAGAGTCACGAAGGTCTCAGGACTCGCTAAGCGACGCTTGGATCGCGCGTTGCAGTTCGTCCATTTCGTCTGCGTCAACGAGGCCTGGCACGTCGTCGTGGAACGCGTAGTCGAGGTGCGACGCAGCGGCGGCACTCTCAGCTGCAATGGCAGACTCGAACGACCTGGAAGACGCTTCGTACTCTTTCGCAGAGAGCTCTAGAATGCGCCGCATCTCCTCTTCTTCGTCTAATGCCGCAGACTGCACTACCGGAGGCATATAGGTCGAGTGCTCCACGAGAGATGCCGCGATGGCAGCACAGACGTCGTCGTCGTAGTCGAGTCCGTGGTGTTGAACGCGCTGCTCCTTCACCGACGCCTCTAATGCCGTGCGCATTTGCTCCTCTTCGGACGCCTGGCGAGCCTTCTCCAGCAGCTCAGCTTGGATTGCCGCGATCTCGCTCTCTCTCGTCGCCTCGTCCAGAGCACGCTGCTCAGAGGAGACAGCACTGACCTCGGACTCGGCGATCGCCTGCTTGAGCGTGTCGTCGAGGTTGGACTGCATCGCATCAAACTCGTTTCGAGACATCTAGATACAACACAGCATAAGTATCGCTCACTACAACAGAGAAGAAAGGAGACATAGAGTGCCCACCAGTAGAATTCGCTCCAGCTGATCCATCTCCGTCGTCGTGGAAGCCGCCGTGGACGCTGGCGCGGCTGGAACTCGCTGGGCTGAAACCACTCCTGGCCCTTGTGGATCGTCCGAACTGTTCTCTCCACCCTCACGAGTATTGATACGGCGTGAGATTTCAAGGTGGTGCTGCTCCCACTGGCCGGGGGGCTCTTGAATGATGTTTGATGCGTGCTGGGGGCCAACGATGGAGTCGTAGTGGCCGCCGCCATAGTAGCTCAGGCTAGACAAGCGACGAATCGAGGACATGATGTCAGAATTCAGAGATGATTTCCGCAGTTGCGCGCTCACTCACCAGATAGGAGGCCGGTTTCTAGACAATGCGCTGTTTTCGTGGAAGGTGCGGAGCTTCCGGAATCCGCCGGCTGGGTCGTACGCGTACACTTCGGCCGGACGATCGTACAGCTCACACATCGCCTGGATCTCCGGGTCGTCTCCCCACACGCCGTTACGTCGCTTGTGCTGCAAGTACCGCAGAAACGCCGACATGTCGCCGACGACGTACGGCTCAAAGTACTCTTTCTCGCTTTCCATGTAATCCATGCAGTACGCTCGCACGAGCTCGTGATGGCGGTCGTCGCCGTACACTTGGTGGCTCACAGCTCGAAACAGGCAGTTGCCGTCGCCTTCAACCGCGTGGATGCGCAGTCCTTGAGCCGCCAGTGCGTCGCGGTAGTGTTGGAATTGCGGGTTCTGTGCCTGAATCACTCTATTGCGGCTGATGCTCGGCTTCACGCTGAGCCGGCGCTGCTCCGAAAACGCAGGCCGCAGTCGCACGTGTTCGCCAGCCGCTGCAACATTGTCTGGCGTGAACGGCATCCAGTCGTCGAACTGCTGCTGACGGCCAGCGTACCGCACGAGCAGGTCGCTGGGGCGAGCCTTCACGACGTGGGCTTCCTTCCAGATCGACGTCCCTGGCTTTCGCACCTCCACGATCTGAGCGAGTCGCAGTGGCGCGCTGTCATTTCGCGTCTAGATCACACCAAGCCATAGGGCTATTGTCAGTACACAATAGCCGAGTAGAGATTACAAAGAAAGGTATCTGATACCGTCGTACCTTGGTCGCGGGCGGCGCCAGTTGGCCCGAGTCTACAGGCAGCCACCGCTGCCACGAGTCGTTCATGTTGAGATACCGCACGCGCACTTCCCCGTCCAAGATCTACAGGTATATGGGTGGTTAGAGTGAGGGGTAATGCGATGGAATGGCGAGGAACACCTCAGTGGCACGCACGCGGAGGATCATGGCAGGACACCAGTTGCCAAACAGATTCTGGGCGTCGATCGGATCGCCTTCGTGGAGCTGCCGGCGCCACTCGAGATCCACTGGGTCAATGCGCATCATCTCTAGGTGATCAAAGAGCCACAGTTGGGTCAGCTACGCGGTGCTCTCGCTTACGAGGAGTCCTGCGGGTATCTTCCATATTCGTACCCTCTTCGATGTCCGTGTCGTCACTCAGATAACCGCTGCGGCGGCTCGTGGAGGCCGCGCGGCCAGCTCTTTGATTGCTAATGTTCCGCACGGTTGGCCCGCCGTACGTTGTGCGGTACGGCTGATCGTAGTCGCCCCTCGGGTCCTCATTCTCTCGATCGTCGTTGCGGTCATCGAAGCGCGAATCCTCCATTTCTACGTTGATTCGTCGACCCAGATCGCGACGGTGCGTGCTGTTCGATCCCATACCGTGATCTCCATCGTCATCGGTATCGGAATCGCCGTCATTTGGTCTTCTAGCAGGGTTAATGCGGTCGTTATCGCCGCCGAAACCCATGCGGTAGTTGCCCATTTTCGCGGCGGTGACGTTTCTGGCTGTCACAGTCGTGAGTGACGCCGACAGTTGAAGAATGCTGGTGTACCGCACTATTCTCGTTAAGTACGAAATACGAAGCTAAGTACGATTAGCGAAAGGTCACGCACTTGATAAGCTAACGTTACCGCACTTACGATCTCCTACTTGCGCGGACTCCGAGGGTCGATGCCATCGAAGCAGACCAGTCCGTCCTGGTTCGTGATGGTGGTGTCGGCGCCCTTGGAGATGAGGTACTCGCCCAGTGTGTCGCCGTAGCCATACGCGAAGCAGAAGTGGAGCGCCGTGTTGCCGCGGTTCTGATTATCAGCCACACCACACAATCCATCAATTCAAAGACACCGCCTCAAAGGCTTCGAGGGATACGTACGTTCTGGCTGTTGATGTTGGTGCCCCGGCGAAGCGCGAGTTTGGCCATGCGCTTGAGTCCGTTCTGGCATGCGATGGAGAGGATCGTGTTGCCGTACGAGTCGCGGAGGTTCACGCTCAGTCCTTGGTCAAGCATGTATGTGACCGAGTCGATGCGGTTGTGGCGCGCGGCCGAGAAGATGTCGTTCTCTTCGACTGCGGGCGCCTCCACTGCGCGCGGGCTGCGCATTTCCGCCATCGCTGAACGGCCAGAGTCTCTGGAAGATGCCTGAGCGCCTCGTCCAAACGCCTGGGCCTTGTACTCCTGGTCGTATCCAGTGGCTCGTGCACTCTTCTTCGCGTCTACGGTGTAATCGTCTGGAAGCGCGTGCTTGAGCTCATTCAGATTCAGCCGTGGCTGTGGCTTGCCCATGGCTCGCATGTAGTACTCCTCACTGGAGACGGCAGCTGCTCTTCCCGACGTCGGGTGGATCGCGCCGTCGCGTGGCGAAGCGATGCTGCCTTCGCGTGGCGTCGTAAACTCGTTTTCATCGGACGACACTGAGCGAGCGCTGGTGCGTGGCGACGTAAAGCGCTCGTCCTCGGAGCCGGCGCTTGAGTAGCCGCGGCGAGCAGAGCTGCGGGGCGTGTAGAAGCGGTCGTCGGTCGCCTTGGTCTCCATTGCGGACGTGTGTTGCGCCGGTCACGAACTTTGAAGCGGGCAACGCGAGTGAGACTGGTGTGCGGTAATCCACATCTAAAATACCTGTCGAGATGCCCCACGATCAAGAATAGCGACTGCAGTTCGATGCGGTATTTTCGTGCGTGGACTTTGCGCAAAAATGACTAAAGATCGCATCGGTGGTTCTGGCTCACGCTCCTGTATTTTGCCTGAGCTTACGTGTTGTCGTCTTCTGTTTCTCGCTTTACTGCATGCTGAAGGTTGGGACCTTGGGTGACCCGATCCCAGTTTGTGGTGACGGACGCGACGCTTACTCTTCCATCTTGGTGTCGCCGTCAGCCTCCGTCGTGTCGGCAACTTCCACCGCATCGATCTATGATTCCACGAAAGCATGTCCAGTAGTAAGTGGTTACCGCCCACCAAGTCACAATCCGATGGAAGCATGACGTACGTATGGCTGCAAGTCGGCTCCCTCGATGATCTTGTATGGCTGGTTCACGCCAACGACTGCGACCGCGACGTTGTCCGCCGTGAGCTCCTGGTCGCCCTGCAGGCAGCCACGGATCGCCTGAAGCGCGTGGTGGATCAGCTCGTCCGTACCCACTGTGGCAACAAATTAGATCCGTTAGTTCAAATCATCCCGTATCCACATAACGGATAACACTTGACGTACAGTTGGCGAAGCTCTCGTAGTGCTTCTCGAGGTAGGTACGCGCCGACTGCGAGCGTGCGCCTATTGCGTGCGCCTTGTACTCGAAGTAGTTGCCCGATGGACACGTCTCGTAGAGGTGCACGCCCTTCTTCTGCTCTCACACGAATCGCAACAAATCACAAATGCAATGCCCATGGTCAGCCACATTTCCACTTCAACCACACCAGCAGCGCTTCTTCACGTACATCGGCACCCGCGACGAGCAGACCGACGCCGTACGGACGACGGATGTACGACTGCGTGCACTCCTGCTGACGATCCGCCACGTCCGAGACCAGGCGGCCGACGGTGATCGTGCTGCCGTACACGAACTTGTGGTTCAGGCTCTCTGTTCGCATGAAACTACACACCCACACCGTCAGCATCAACTACAATTCTCAAGCGTTCCGCCGCATGCACTCGGCGTGCATTGACGAGCGACGTACCGCGCGAGCGAGCGCGCGTCGGCCGTGAGGCCTGCAATCGCCATGCCGATGTGGTCGTCGATCTCGAAGATCTTCTTCATGTGCTCGGCGAGCTTGACATTCTGGCGCTTGATGCCGGCGAGCACGACGAGGTTCTTGGAGGTCAGACCGAGACAGGCGCTGCCCTGCTTCACGGCCTCCTTCGCGTAGTCGATCTGGTACAGCTGGCCCTGCGGGCTCCACACCGTCACGTCCGTGTCGTACTGGTTGCGGAACATGGTGCCTGCTGCGTCCTGCGTTCGCCTGGTGCTTGCTTCCTTCGGATCTCTTCCGCCCGAGAGCTGCTCTTCCGCTTGCTTCGCTCGGCAAAGGGGGAAAGATACCCGATTGGGGGAAAACCCTGTTTCAAACACATTAGGATAGGCCTTTGTTTTAAACAATTAGGGGAGGTGGGCCACACCAAATAATCTGATAGCGTGGGCCACACCATATTAGACACTGTCAGACTTGATACGCTTGGGGATGGAACAGTGCGGAATGAGCTTGAAGCAGACCATGACGAAGGTGAGGACGGATACGCGGCGACGGCGCCGTCGCTACAAGGACACAGAGGTTGGGATAGCATGTGGAGGTTGTTGATGTTACATACGTTGTGGTATGGTGGTAGTTTCTGGGCCAGCGCGAGGCGCAGCTCTTCGACGAGGCGCTCATGTCGAGCAAGTACGGCTTCTCGATCGACCAGCTCATGGAGCTCGCGGGACTGAGCGTTGCCACCGCCGTCGGCAAGCAGTATCCGCTGACGCGCGAAGCCACAGCCGTTGCTTCAGAGTTTGGTGGTAAAGGCGCGTCGAGTGTACTGGTCGTGGCGGGGCCTGGAAACAACGGGTGCGTTGGGGACCTTGATGCAGTGGTGTTTGTGATGTCAGTCGCTGACTTCGGATGACCGGTAGTGGCGATGCACTGGTTGCCGCACGCCATCTAAAGGTAGCGGGTCAGCCTTCATCCATCTAGTGACTGCAAATGCTCACCCTATGACTGCATCTAGCACTTTGGCTACGCGCCGGTGATTCTCTATCCGAAGCGGAGCGCCAAGCCGCTTTTCCAGGTACCAACCTGCTGAGCTTGTGATTTTCGTGTGGAGTCCGCCTCTAATTGACTTCTATGCACTATGTTTGTGTAGGGCCTTGTGACGCAGTGTCAGCAGCTTGAGATCCCGTTTCTTGATCGCCTCGAGGAGCCGTACGTTCGTCTGTTGTAAGTGCTTTCCTCGAGCACGGTCGCCCCCTAACCTGTTTGTGATATGATCCCTAGCAAGCGTATCGACGCGTCCTACGATCTCGTCTTGGACGGCATTTTTGGCTTCAGCTTCGAGGGCTCCATCCGTGCGCCGTTCGATGAGATCATCGCCACTCTGAAGCAGTGCGCGATCCCCATTGTGTCCATCGACGTTCCGTCCGGATGGCACGTTGAGAAAGGCAACGAGACCGGCGTGGGGCTGGAGCCGACCATGCTCGTGTCGCTGACAGCGCCGAAGCCCTGTGCCAAGTATTTCGCCGGCGCTGACCGCGTCCACTACGTCGGCGGCCGCTTCGTTCCACCGTGAGCTATGCTTTGTTTGTTTTCGCGGCAGTATGCAGTTGTTTACTCATGTGGTTGGCTCACTGTGTGAAGGGCGTTGGCGAAGGAGTTCAATTTGGAGCTGCCCAAGTACCCAGGCATGGAGCAGTCGGTGCGAATGGATTTGTGAAGATGAATTCATAAAGCCGTGCTTGGGAATGCAATTGGTTCATGTATTCATGTATCTATGCAATGTGTACATCCTACTTGTCTACAACTCACTGTGTGTATACAAACATGCAATGCGCTTAGGCGTCGAAGCTCGCGACGGCCTGCGCGACGGCGTAGTCACCCGAGTGGCTGATGGACACGCTGAGCGAGCTCAGGCCAATGCGGTTGAACACCTGCTTGGGGTGGCCCGACAGCAGCACCGACGGAGCACCCGACGCCGTCATGAAGATCTCGATCTCACGCAGCGGCGCGCCAGCTCCCTTCCACATGTTGGCTTCGTTCGGCGCAGCACTCGAGATCGACTTGATCACCGCCTCCTTGGCAGCCCATCGGCCGGCGAAGCTCGCGGCTGGGTGAGGCGCGCTGTAGCAGTACGCCATCTCCTGGTCCGTGAAGTTGCGACGGATGAAGTCCTCGCGGCCGTGGAGGTTCTCGAAGGTCATCACCGGCTCCACATCCACACCGATGCCGATGTGCTTGCCAGCGAGTCCCGTCACCGAGGCGCCTTCGCTCATCGCCGAGAGCAGGCTCGACGAGTCGTTGCGCACGATGGTCTCGTCGCGCGTCGTCTTGGACTTCTTCGCACGCTTCTGGGCCTTGAACTTCTTGGCCGGGTCGGTGTTTGGACCGAAGTGCCACGTGTTGACGACAGGGTCGAACTCCGCACGAGCTGTTGGGTCCAAGTACACGCTGCTTTCCTGGGCCGAAGTGTACGGCGCCGCGTCCTTGACCTGGATGAACTTGTGCTTGCCGCTGATGGACTTCTGAACGTACGAGTTCATGGACGTGAGACGCTTCTGGCGACGCTGCGTGTACAACTGGAAGTCCTCCTCCGCGAGCGTCGAGAGCAAGTAGTCAGGGTGCACGAGCACCACTTCACCACCCGCCTGACCGAAGCCGAAGCTCTTGAGCATCGCAGCCTTGATGCCATCCGTCTGAATACTTCGGTTCGGGTACAGCAGGTAGTCGAACTTGCGCAGCGTCGAGCACGTGTTGTCCAAGTTGCGGTTGCCTGGGATCAGGCCACTGTTCAGCACCTGCAGCAAGCCGTTGAGCATCCACGCGGCAGCAGCGCCCTTCGGGTGACCCGTCAGGTTCTTCTGGCAGATGACTGGCAGGAAGTTGCCCTTCGAGCGACCGAGGTGCTGGAGCTGCTTCTGGGTCACTTCGCTCTCGTTCTTGTCGTTCGCCTTGGTGCCCGTACCGTGGAAGCTGGCGACGCCAATGTCGTCCACCGTCAAGTTCCACACACTCAACGCACCGCGGATCGGAGCAATGTCAGCGCGGCCCGAGAAGAACTCGTCACCCCACATCGACTGCGCCGACGCCACCTTGCGACGCTTCATGTCCTCCAAGAAGGTCACCTGCGCTTCGTTCTGCTCGTCGACAAACGACTTCTCGCGAGCGTACCACGCCTCGATGCTCTCCATCTCGTTGTCGAACTGGCGACGACGGTACTCAACGTCAAGCAGAGGCGACGAGTTAGGAGCGACGCCTTCAGCGGTGAATTCGCGAGCCGTCGTCAAGATACCCTGGCCTGGAGCCGGCACCGATCGCCCGTTCTTGTCGGTCGCCGTGCTGGTCAACGCCACAACCGCGTAGATCGGGCAGCCCATCTCGAGCGCGAGCTGCGCGTCCATCAGCAACTGCATACCAGCGCCGTGGCTCTCCATGAAGCCGCCACGAGTGGTCGAGCACGGACGACACATTTCACGAGGGTCACGGCCCATAGCGATCTCCTTGACCGTGTCACTCGTCGCCTTCATCTGCGCGAACTCGTACGATCCTTCCTCACCGAAGTCATCGTAGCCACCGACGATCACAACGCGTGCCTTGCCGCTCTTGATCGTGTCAACACCAATGTCGACGGACTCAGCAGCAGTGGCACACGCGCCGACCGGGGTCTTGATCGGACCGGACGACGACAGCAGCAGCATGTTGACCCAAGCTGGGGCGGTGTTGATGAAACACTCCTGCAGTGTGTCGCTGGCGACGTTCTTGCCCTGGAGACGGCCCAGGTAAATGCGCTTGAACGAGCGCATGCCGCCCATGCCACCACCCGAGGTGTTGCCGACTTCCGAGACGTGCACGTACTGGTAGAACTCGTACGGATCCGTGATACCGGCCGACACAAACGCGTCCATGGTCGACACGAGCGTGTAGAGAGTCACTGGGTCCACCGAATCAGCGAGGTCCTTTGGCACACCAAGACGCTCAGCACTCCAACCAGTAGGAATTTGGCCGGCGACAAAGCGATCGAACGACAGAGCACGAGGAATGCTGAGCACAGCACCCTTGCGAAGACGGATCATCCAGGCGCCGGACGCGTTCTGGAAGATGTCGACGTTCTCCTTGCCGAGCTCGCTGCGGAACTGAAGCGCCTCCTCGTGGTCGGCGACTTCAATCGGAGCCATCTTCTTGTCGATCGCGACCTGGTGGAGGATCATCTTGCGCTTCGGGTCGTAGCCGTCGAAGAGGTCAGGCTCAACGATTCGGATGCCCGAGTGCTTCAGGATCGACTCCTCGTAACGCGCCTTAATGTCGTGGTCGGCAACGATCTCCTTCGTCTTCGCGTCCACCCAGTTGCCGTTGTCGTACAGGATGTGGCCCGTGAGCCACGCCAGCTCGATACAGCCTTCGATCGAGAACTCGCCGAACGACTCCATCTCCCAACGCGTACGCGCGTTACCCCATGGGCTCACCTCACCGAAGCCGGTCACCACAACGACGTTGCGCAAGTTGATCATGTCACGAAGCTGCACCTGAGCCTTCTCGTTGGCGAGGTGGTGCACACCGGCCATGCTTGGGAAGCTGCCGCAGTAGTAGTCGGACAAGTTGGCGCGAGGCTTGAACGCTGCCGAGGTCGCGACCACGTTCTTGGCTTCGCTCTCGGCTTGCTGAGCAGCAAACAGTGCCGCCTTCAGCTTCGCATCGGCCATGATCGCCGAGCGGATGCTGTCCACCGAGTCCTTGAGGTCCTTCAGCTGGGCCATGCCACCCGTCAGATCGGCCCACAGAGGAGCCTCCGACGCCATGTCAACGATGGTTGGGTGCATCAAAGCACTCAAGTTGAAACCCATCTCCTTCGTGCTGAAGGTGCGCACGCCAAGCTGCTCCACACCGTCGGCGACGATGTTGTTTCCAGACATGAGGCCCGTGCCTCGAGTCCAGCCGATGACAGCACCGACAATCGAGAGCTGGTCCTCCCATCCTTCAGAGTGCCACTTGTTCATCAGACTCTCAACACCAAGCTTGGACTCCGCGTACAGACCATCGCCACCGAAGTTGCCATGGTTTGGCGACAGCGGCAGGATAGCAAGAGCTGGACGAGTCGTGATGCCGCGCGTCTTCTTCGCAGTGACGATCTCACCGAGCAGGCGCATAGTGTTCGTGAGCATGATGCGGTGCGACAGCTCTGAACGACCATCGATGTCGGAAATCGTACGGCCAACCTCCGACAGCGCCGCGAACGGCACAACGAAGTCAACATCGAGCTTATGCACGTCGTAGATGTGGCTGATGAGCTTGTTCACGTCCGTCTTCGAAGCTTGGTTGAATGGCAGCAGGATGAGTCGGCTACCGCGGCTACCGTGGTGCTCGTAGATGGAGCGGAACAGCGAAGCCGTGTTCACGCCGAAGCTGCTGGTCGTCACGAAGACCGTAGCACCACCCTCAAGAAGCGACTTCACGATCTCGGCACCGATAGAGTTGCGACCACAGCCCGTGATCAAGGCCACCTTCTCGCTGAAAGACACACCAGCCGTCGCCATCTCGCGCATGCTCGCCAGCAGCTTGCACGTCATCTCAACGTCGTACAGGCGGATGGTTGGGTCGACATCCGAAGGCTTGCGAACGTGGACGTGAGGCAAGATGATCTGCTTCAGGTTTTCGTTCAAGCCGTAACGAAGAGTTGACGAACGCTCGATCAGGGTCGTCTCCTTGGTCGTCACACGCTTCTTGAGCGACTCGCGAAGTGCGTTCAGCTTCGGGCCCTTCGTCGGCTCCTTCTGAGTGATCTCGACCTTCGGCTCGATTCCAGCACGGCGCGACTTCACGACAGGCTCTTCTTCGTCATCGCTCTCTTCGAGGCTGCTGCCCTCGCCATCTTCCTCCTTCATCGTGCTCTCGAAGCCGACAGCACTCTCCATCGTGATGTTGGTCTCGTCAGCGGACTCGGAGAAAGCACGATCATCTGCGAAGCGGTACTCGAGGCCACGCGCAAGCTCGTCGACGTAGTCAATCGAGTCCGCGACACCAGTGCGAGGCACCTCCTTGTACTCGAGCTCACCACTGTCGAGGATACGCAGCTGAGGACGAACAGGCTCGAAGATCTGGACGTTGACAGGGTTACGCTTGATCCACGTCTCGACCTGCTCCACGAGCAACTGGACGGCTTCCGCGTACTCAGTGCTCGCTTCCGCCTTCGCCTTGCGCACGAAGAACTGCGTCGCCTGGAGAAGTTCTGGTGTCGCACGGTTGCACAGCAGTGGCTTGAACCACTCGAGTGGGGGGCGCGCCGCGTCGTGATTCAAGTCGTCCACCTTCTCGTTGATCCAGCGGCTCATCGCCTGGAAGTGCTCGTCCAATCCACCCTTCAACGAAGCAGGTGTTCCTTCACGCTGGCTTGCCGACGCGAAGATCGTGCGGTAGTAAAGCACCATCGCATCCTGCGTCGCCCAGTTCCAGTAGCTGTCGTACTGACGCTCCTTCTCGGCATCAAACAATGGGTGAATGCCGTTCGCGTAGAACTCACCGTGCTCTTCGACCCACACCGACATGGAGCTTTCGACCTGTTCGCGCAGCTCGACTTCGGTCTCCACCTTGCGGTGCCACTCCAGCGAGTCGTTACCCAAGTAGCTGCTGAGGGCGTCGACCTGGTCGGCGATCATCTCCTTCAAGCGCGCGTCGAAGTCGCTTGGCAACGCTGGAGCGCTCATGCCACCCGAAGGCATACCGCCTCCGACCATAGCACCACCAAGCTTCGACAAGTACGGGATGTCGATGCCAGCAAACTTGGCGTAGTCGTCCACGACACCGTCCAACCACGCCTTGGCCTGGCCTTCGTCAGCGAAACGCTGCTTCGGGTTCTGCGTCAGCGTGTGCAGCAGGACACTCTCGATGCGACCGGCAGGCAGGCATCGCTCGCTCGACAAGTACGCCTTGATCGCCGTCAAACCGAAACCACCAGGCATCTTGCCCGCAAGAATCTTGGCGATCAGTGGGCTCGTCACCTTGCCTGGCGAGGCGTACGACGGGAACTTGTTCGCAAGATCAGACAGCTTGGCTTCAGCGGCGTCGTCAGGGCCGGAACCGAACTCCTTCTCGAGGTCGCCCACGATCTCGTTCTGGACGGCGGACTTGCCGGCAGACAATTCCTTGATCGTCGTCTCACTCGAGATCTCGCTGAAAGGCTTGTTGAGCTTCGCCGAAAGAAGCACAAGCAGCGCATGCTTCGCCTCCACAGGCTTGTCACTGACGGTTGGGACAGACATAGCCGAAGGAGCGAACTGAGGCATACCCACAGGGTAGCCACCAGCGGCAGCGGCTGGGCGAGCCAGCGACACACCAGCGAAGGCCGCGTAGTCGTCCGTCGTCGAGTCAAGCCACTGCTTGGCTTCGGCCTCGCTCTTCAAACGCGCCTGTGGAGCCTTCAACAGCGAGTGGACGAGAACACTCTCGAGGCGTCCAGCACCAAGACCCTTCGCCGTGAGGTACTCCTTCACGCTGGTCATCGTGAAGCCGCCAGGCATCTTACCAGAGATCATCTTAGACACCATGCCACTCGTGACCTTGCCGAGAGCGTTGTACGAGGCGAACTTCGCAGCCAGATCCTTGAGTGGGATCTCGCCAGCACCGTCAGGCACACCGCTACCGAACTCCTTCTCCAGATCGCCGATGATTTCGTTCTGCACAGCAGACTTGCCCGCAGACAACGTCTTCACATCGGTATCCACACTGACCTCCGGCAGCTCCTTGTTCAGACGAATCGCCAGCAGGACACGAAGCACGTGGATCGCTGACACTGGGGCATCCTGGACTGGAGCCGCGCTCGCCTGGACGATTGGAGCTGGGATGTGCACCTGAGCTGGCGGTGGGGCCAAAGCCGCTGGAGCACTCTCAACCACAGGAGCTACGACAACTTCCTCCACCTTGACGTTCACACTGCGAGCGTAGTCGGCGGCGGACGGGAACTCACTGTCCATCTCGTAGTGGACGACATCACGGTCACGCTGGTACCAGAGAATCTCACGCGACACCTTTGGGAACTTGCCGAACTGCAGAGTGCGCTGCGCCATGTTGGTGAGCGTAGCAGCAGGACCGATCTCGACGAAGCGGCGCACACCGGTTCCGTTGAGAGAGAACAAGTGCGACTGAGTCTTGATCCACTGCACTGGCGAGGCGAACTGGTACGCCAGTAGCTCCACCACGAGCAGGTGAGCAAGCTGTGCCTTGGTCGTCAACTGCCACTGCATGGGGTCCAGCACTTCCGCGAGGTACGGACTCTTGGTTGCCTCGTACACCTTCTCCACGTACGACTTCTCCATCGAGAACGGGATGGCGACGAGGTTCGGAATGTAGCGGTTGACCAACAGAGGGAGCTGACGCTCGAGCACCTGAGGATCAAACTTGGTGCGGAGCAATGTGCGGAATGCTGGCACACCACCGAGGAGCTCGCTTGAGTGGAACGGGACGTCAATACCCACAAGAGGAATCGTAGCTGAGCCACGAGCGACTGTGAACGGCTTGCCAGCCTCAATCGCCTTCTCCTTCTTCGACTGCGCCTGCGCGAGGGCATCAGCGACGATCGTCGCCATCTCGATCTTCTTGGCCGCCTTGATCGCAGACAAGCTGATGGACAGAGCCTCCAGGTTCACGTTTTCACCGGCGACGACATACTGCAGACCTTCGACGTTGTAGTTGACGACCTGGAGCAACTTGCCGGAAGCAGCCGAAATGCCTTCGACAATCTGGTGCATCATCGGCTCGGTGAAGTGAGGACCGACACGAACTGGGTTGGCGGCAACCATACCGTAGTCCGAGCGGCCCTGAGCATCACGCTTGACGGCCTTCTGCATGATCAGACCACGCAGGAAGACGACCTCGACCACATCCTCGACAGCGAGAGCACCAGCGAACGAGCTGAGACCAGCGTACTCACCAAGCGAGTGACCAGCGAACAACGCGTCATCTGGAATCAAGTTCGCAGCCTGGATCTCAGAGAACATGGCCTTCTCGAGCAGAACCAAAGCCGGCTGGCTGAACTGCGTGGCGAAGAGCAAACCCTCTGGAGCCGAGAACGTGAAGCTCTGCGTGCGTGGGTTGATCTCAGGAAGCAGCGGCGCCAACTCGCCCGTCGCGACGTCTTCGACCGTCAACTTCATGTAGTTCTCGCGGATCTTGCGGCCACGCTTACCACCAAAGTGAACGGTGATCGACGACGGGTTCTTGCGCACGATGTCCAAGATCGAGAAGCCGAAGGTATCACGCAGGTGAGAGTTACCGCGATCCCACACATCGCGCGCAACAGTCGACTCCTTGTATCGGTCCATGCCCATACCCACTTCAGCGGAGCCCTGGCCAGTGAAAACGTACGCCATAGCCGCAGCCTTGACCTCAGCCCGCGCACTCACGACACGATCGCCGGCCTGGTTGACGACTTCGATCGACAGAATCTTGTAGCCATCGACCATACCGGTGTGACGAGCCTGCATGTACAGCTTGTCGCCTGGGTAGACCATACCATCGAAGTTCGCATCGTAGCGTACGACGTTCGAGTCGATGTCGCTGCCGAACTTCGCGACAGCCAAGGCTCGCACCTTGGTAGCAGTCCACATGCCGTGCATGATTGGCTTGCCGTGAGGTAGGTTCGCCAGCAGGGCGGCGTACTTAGAGCGGTGGATCGGGTTCAAGTCACGCGACGCCACAGCGTAGTCGAGAGCACTCTCTGGAACCTGGATCTCGATCGGCTGCTCCAAAAGCGTGTATCCTCCTTCACCGAGCACAGTCTCCTTGGTGTCCCCGCGCGTACACTGTTCCACAAAGGCAGCGATAGGGCTCGACGCGACACTTCCGGAGAACAGCAGCTTAGCGATCTCGGTTTTGGAAGCTGGCTCAATCTTGTAGACAGATCCCGACACTTCGAGGGTAGCCACCGCAGTCAGCGACTTGAATGTCGTCTTCGTCGTGGTCACAAACTCGAGCTGGTCGTTCACAGCCGGCAGAGCAACACCGCTAACGGAGTGGAACCACGACTTGGTCTTCAGCAGCTCAACATCATCAACGCGAGACAACGTGAGCACTTGCTTCTTCTCATCGATGGCGAAGGTGCTCTCAAAGTCACTGAACTTGCCACGGATGAGGAACTCGCTGCGAAGCTCGACAAGAGGCTCCAACACTTCTTCAACCTGGTTCACCGTGCGACGAGAAATCACAGCCACGCCAGACACGACCTTGCCGCTATCGATGATGCGCAAGCTGGAGACGTTGCTCTCGCTGACGAGATCATCGCCGGCGGCAAACAGTGCGCTCTTCTTCGTCGCCGACAGGATCTTGTACGAGTGCTTCAAGTGCACCAAGTCGAGCAAGTTGCCCTGCACCTCCTTCGTGAAGACCGACTTGATCAGTGGCTTCCAGCAAGCAATCGTCGAGAAATCGGCTGGGAGCGACACGTCGCCACCGCCGAGGCCAAGCGCCGCGTTGTAGGCAGCGGCATCGGCACTGGTCACAGTAATCTCGTCCGTGAACGTCGTGTGAACCGATTCTTCGCACGCGGTCTTGCAGGACTCCTCCTCACGACCCTGCTCAGCGACCCAGAAGCGCGCGTAGAAGTCCTTGATCCGGCTGGTAGCGTCAGCGTTCTCCTCACGGATCGAGATTGGCAGATCGGCATCGAACGAGAACGTGAGCTGCAGTGGGACAACATCACCATTCAGCTCAGCAGTCGCTGGGCGATCCTCAGCAACCTCGACAATGATCAAGCTCTCGGCCTTGGTGACGCGAATCACTGGCCCCTTCACTCCCGTGATGCTTGGATCAAACACCTCGAGACTGGAAGGAGTCGCCGTCACACTCTGCTTGACCTGAGGGATCAGCAGCGAGAAGATCGGGTTCTTCACCCACTTGCGGCCCTGCGACACGAACGAAGAAGACAGCAGCGCGACAAGCCAGTCACTCGACACCAGCGAGCTGAGCAGCGCAAGCCACTCGTTGACACTTGGAAGCGCGGTCGCATCATCCGTCACACTGACAGTGTACACGTCATCAACAGCAGCGACTTCCACTCCAGTGAGCGCCTTCACCGCAGAAGTAGCGGTGCTTGGCTGAGGCACGGCTGGCGCAGCGGCTGCAACCACCTGACGGAATCCTTCCGCAATGTCACCAAGGATCTTGCCCGCCGGCTCGTCACACACAGTGCTGTAACGAACAGCAACAGGGCCCTGAAGAATGACGACACGCTGGGCGTCACGGTTTGGAATCGAGTCCAAGTCCTCCGAGTACCACAGCGAGTCCTTCTTGAACCAGGTCTTGAACTCCTTGTCGATGGCCGGAATGAAGTTGACTGGCTTACCTCCACTGCGGCACAGCTCCAAGAAGTAATCGCAGTCAGGAACCGAGAGCAGCGTCGTCACCGACTTGGGGAACTTGGTGATGAACTTGGTCAACGTCTCACGTGGCTCAGTCGACAACGACGACGTGTCGAACACGCTGCCCTTGGTGTCACGACGGAAACGCTCCTCAGTGCGGCCCATGAACTTCACAACGCGGTCAAGGAAGCTCTCGTGCAGCCAGCGCCGTGGGCGGCCAGCCACGTCCACGAACATCAAGTCGATCATTCGCAACAGCACTTCCGAGTACGTCATCTCTTCGAGCTCCGCAGGAGTTCGCTCGCCGTCCTCCGAGATCTTGCAACCGAAGTACTGCTTCTGGAAGTCGGTGTTGAGGCGCTCAATGATCGTATCCTTGTCGAGGCGAATGGCCAGCTCCATCTCTTCACGCGGCTTGGAGAAGTACTTCTGGTCGAACTCACGCCACAGCAGAGCGCAGCGGTTCGCGACGTTGTGGATCGGCTCACCCAGCTCCGAGTTGACCGTCACAACACCACCCGCAACACCGTCGTAGCTCTGCTCCCACGCGAGCTCCGATTCGATACCCGGAGTATCGACAAGCAGCTGCTTGACCTCAACGGCAGTCGCAGCCTCCTTCGCAACCAGCATACGCGAGCCGAGCAGGATACCGTCGACTGGCATCTTCGCGTGGTGGCCGCGAGCCACACTCCACTCACCCGTGAGGTAAGTGTGCGAGTCCTCCCAGTTGCCGAAGCCCGAGCCAACAACGAGAAGCACGTTCGGCACACGACGAATCGCGCCATACATCTGCTCAAGAGGCTGGTGGAAGTCTTCAAAGCTGTGGTGGCCACCAGCACGGCCGCCAGTCCACTGCATCATGACATTCATCGTCGGAGCCGCGCTCGCGATCTCCAGCACGGAGTTGATGCCGTCAATCGATCCAGGCTTGAAGCAGATGAGGTTGATGCCAGCGGACTGCAGCTCATTGATGATCTCCACGGCACGGTCCGTCGTCGGGATACCCGCGCCGATCGTGATGCTTTCGATAGGAACACCGCTTTTGCGCAGACGAACCACCATCGGGAACTGGAAGCCCCACTGCTTGGCGTTCAGGTAGAGCATGTTGATCCAGATACCGTCGCCTGGCTTGATCTTGTCCACCAGCTCACGCACGCTCGACTCAAAGATGTTGGGACGCGAAAGACCACCAGCGGCGAGCTCCGCGTGGAAGCCAGCGTTGTGGATGGCAGCAACCAGATCAATGCCGTTGAGACTTGTCGTGGGCGTCATGCCGCCAACCATGACTGGCGGCTTCTTGAGCAAACGCGTGTAGTTGTTGACCAGCTTGCCAGTCTTCGGGCACGTTCGCGGACCGAAGGATTCCTCCCACGACACACGCGCGTCAACGGCACCATCGACGAACTTCTCCTGCCCGTGAACTGGCGCAGACTTCGTCGAAGGCGAGAGCGACGAGTGCTTGACACTGGCAGCGACCACAGCCAGACCCAAGCCTTCGGCGGCCTCCGACGACAGCTTCGAGGCTCCAAAATCTGGGCCAAAGTCGAGCACGTGAGTCGCATCGCGGTGGTTCTTCGCGAGCTGCTGGAGCGTCACAGTCCAGTCAGCGACCTCGACGAGCTGCAAGTCGATCAGGTCTGGCAGAATGTTGGCATCGCCGCGCTGCTGCAGGTTCGCGCCTTCGCTCGAGGTGGCGTACACTGGCAACTGGAGGTCCTTGCCAGCAATCGACAGGTTGATACGCTCGACATCTTGCAGGATCGACGCCTTAGCAGGCGCGAGCACAGCCGAGTGGAAGGCACACGACACTGGCAGATACACAAGCGCACCGGCAGGCTTGCGCGACGAGTGTGGGATGCGGTTTTGGCTCTCATCGGGCTTCGCCATCATTCCGGTCAGGGCCAACTTCAGCATCTCGAGCGTCGATGGGAGGCCGGTCACGCAGAACATCTTTTGGCCGTTCACAAGCGAGAGCTGCACATCCGTGCGCTGCGTCTTGCGCTGTGTCACTTCCACGGCCTTGAGCACTTGCGCCTTGGTGAGGCCGCGCACCGAGAGCATTGGCGTCGCCTCGCCCGAGCCGAAGAACTCGTCGCCGTGCTTCTCGCAAACATCCATGAACGCCTCTTGGGCACGGAGACCGTGCCAAAACATATAACGAATCGTCGACACCGACAGTCGAACAAACTCCTCGTGGTCCTTGGCAGCCGCGAACACCGCGGCGCTGACGACGCCCTGGCTGTGGCCGATCGCGGCCTTGGTGTGGTGGACGATCTCTTCGTGGCGCAGGCCATTCTTGTGCAGGAAAGCGAGGTAGTTGGCCGCCTGGGTGAGTGCGATCAACGCGTAGCTGTAGAACGCCCGGCTGAGCTTCTCCTTGGCCGGCTTGGCCGTCTCGTCGGCGTCCTTGAGGAGCCACGTCTTCAAGTCAATCACCTCCTCGTACGCGCGCGAGGCCGTGGCCTCCGCGGATCGCGAGTCCTCGAGCAGCGCGTCCGCGGCTTGGTCGATGAACGCGCGCACGGCGTCGCCGTGGTCGTTGTACAGGCTCGTGAGCTCGTCCAAGTACGCGATCGCCTGGCCGCCGTACTGCACCACGAACTTGTACTTGCTCTCCTCGAGCTTGGCGCGCAGGCGCGTCTCCGTCTCCGTCACTTCCGTCTCCGTGGTCGCCACCTCCGTCTCCGTGGCGGTCGTCGTGGTGGTCGTCGTGGTGGTCATCGTGGTCTCTGTGATCGTGGCGCTGCTGCTGGTGGTCGCCGTCGTCGTGTCCGCAGGCGCCGTCATGCTTGCTGCTGCTTCTTGCCGTGGGGGGGAAGTCGAGGGAAGTCGAGGGGGAAGCCAGGCAAATTGTGTTGTGGGTGACGCCAGCAGTGTCGGGTGAATCCACCGCCGAGAGAAGAGAAGGCCGATGAGGCGGTCGGCCACCAATGACGTCGCCGGCCTCTCTTCCCACTGGCACCTTCAAGATTGACCACCACTCTGCACGGCATACTGGGGGCAAGTGTGGAGTGCGTCACGCAGGGTTTAGGGGAGCTGACGACATGACGTCACATGCGCGCTCTCAATAGAAGACCCTCCCAGCCGATGACCAAGCGGCCCTGCTCGCCACGCGGGCGCAGCGTCGATCGAAGTGTAGATACTGTATCGGGATGCTCGGATGCGAGGCGGCGGATCCCGAAAGAACCACACCCTGCAGCCACGGGATGCGTGACGCGCTCGCCACCACTGGTGGCCATGGTGGGCGAATTCACAGCCATTGGTAGATTCATGCAATGCTTCTTCGTTTTTTTGCAAGAGGTGCGGCACGCACAGACCCCGAAGGATGGGGAGTGTGGCCTGCGAGGGGAGACCTTCTGCATTGCCGCCCGCGCTTGAAGGTGAGCGGGGCGAGGTGTTGGAAATGTCGCGGCTGGCTGGTGGGCCAGCGGCCTGGCTCCCTCCACAGCAACAGGTCCAAACCTACACAATACTCTCCACGGTGGAGACTCCACGCCGGATGGCTGCAGTTTGGTTTGGCATGCAGTTGCCGAGATGTTGCTTGTGAGCTTGGTGGCTGCTTCGACCACCAGTGTGATCGTGTGCACAGACATGAGATTTTGTCGACGCGCCGTGCAGTGATCAGAGGAGGACACAACAGCTGGCGCTGGATCCGGATGATGCGAATGACGTCATTGATCGTGCCGGTGCCAGAAGTACCACGGATCTGGTACCAAATACAGTCAAACCTCGAATTTGCACACCATACTGATATATAGGTGAGAGAGGTAGTATTATTTGTCAGGATTCAAATATCTATCAAAGACGGTCCGGCTTCGATTCATTTAAAGAATTCTATATGGGCTGACGGGTGT
>JAADXN010000238.1:0-33474 GCA_023337875.1 Pythium apleroticum | reverse complement strand
TTATATTGTGTAAAACGTGGCAAATTGCTACGTTTAGCGAATATTTCCGATTGGGTAAAATACCAGCTGCAGCGATCTGATTGGTGATATTTCATAGAACGTAGCAAATTGCTACGTTTTATAACATTGGGAACAATAGGGTTAAGCAACACAGCTAAGTTGAATAGGATCTGGTTTATTATTCCTTGTATGTTGTTCCCGATCAACAAAGAATTTCTTTTGAATTTCTTTGAAAAACGCCTTCCACACCCTCGGGTGGGCAAGCAAATCAAAGAACTACGTTGGGGGGGGAGGGCTTTTGCTTGCTTGATTGAAGCGCAACGGCAACATAAACTATGGGCAACATAGTTGACAAGTATGGCACTATTACACTTTTAGACAAAAAAGGCTATGTTACACTTGTGGAGCAAATGTGATGCCGCGCTGGTGTAGCTCAATGGGATAGCGCTCGTTTCACACACGAGAGGTCGATGGTTCGATTCCACTCACCAGCATTATCCGCTTTGATGTTTCACTCTGGTGAAGCATCTGTTCATCTTTGGAGCCGGTGTCCTAGAACCTGCGAAAGCTAACCGGCCGGCTTCCCAGGGTGAGCAGATGTTCCGCCAGTATGCTAAGTACCAAGAGTCGGGTTCCCCTTCTGATTGAAGTTCGATGCCACTGCTATTCCGATACATTTTTGGCATCATCTGGTTTTCCACATGGACATGGAAACTGGTCCAAGCAAAACAACTGGAGATTTTGGGAAAGGCATCCAAAAACAGATTTTCCACAGTAAACTAGAGTCTTCAGCTGCTAAAATTCCGCATGTGGGAATAACAGCAGAAAAAAGCTGGTCTAAGTAAACCAACTACTCCAATACTCAAGAAATCCAGCCCAGCAGCCGGGATTAATTTCGAGGTCGCAGCTTTCACTGAACCAACCAAAAAAACATGTGAAAAAATGACTCGTTCAGAACAATAGGGCGAATCCCAGCTGACAAGAGCGCCCTCAGTCCTCTACGGTTATATAGCTTTTATCATACCTCTGTATTATCCACATAGTCCAGCTCTCATTTTGGCAAGCAGCTCAACTTCTTGACTCCTCATTCCGCGATCGGACGACCACTGTTCAAGAGACCCGGATCCCGTTGACCCTCCGAGTGGGAGTCTATCGCTGCACTGAGTCAGTACGTCAGAGTACGTGTACTATCCCGTTGACCCTCACATTGAGAGTCACACTTGGTGTTGCGTACTGCGTTAATACGGTTATCAGAAAATGGTGGCACTTCGGCCAAATCCATGAAACATCCAGACCCGGCGTGGATACGGCCAGCGTGCGGCTTTCTGCGGACTCTTTTCGATCAACAACACCCTGAAGATCCCGAATTTTTTTCGGTTGAGGTATGTATAGTTCATGATATGCGGAAATTTGATTCTGTCCTGACTTTGGTGCATGAAAATTTCCAGGACTTGGTCCCGATTCTGCAGGCGCTCCGTCGAGCCCAAAAGATCACGGCGATGAAGAGAACGGGCACTACAGCGTGATGGCGCTTCAGATGGCTCTGCGCCGAAGGGGGTACAACCTCATCTACCTGAACAAGATGCCATTTCTGAAGAAGCATCGCCGGGACAAGTGGTACGAGCGCCTCGCCGACACATCGTTCGACCACGTCGTCATCATCGAGCGCCCCCAAGGACAGCGTGAGGGGATCTCACACTGCATCGCGAGAGTCCGCATGGGCGACAAGACCTACTTGGTCTGTCCGGATGAGGGGAGAAAAAGCTGTGCACTCCTGTGCACTTGTCCAGCTTTCTCCCCACACTAGAGGCGCGTACGCCATTGTCACTCACGCTCAGCTAGCTGAAATGCGCGCTCGTCGCGAGATCACCGCTGGCGTTACATTCTAGGATTTAGATCATCCCGTTTGTGTTCGATAATAGACGTCCAAATTACATGTCCATACCAAGGTTCATTAAATTCTCAAGGTAACATCACTCCGAATATATCCGCAATAACCCAGATATTGCGGCCCGATTACTTTCATTGGCTATAATTTCCATTCTTTTGACCCAATCCCGACGATTTGCGGGGTTGAAGCAGATCCAGCCGGTTTTTGGAAAGATCCACGTTGAAGTGCTTCGATAATTCACAATAATAGCCAATGTATTGAAGCGTTTCTTCAAAAGAAATAGACCGAGTGTTTGCAGAGTGTGTAGGCTTCTATATTCTTCTCCGCGCAGTTTGACGCGTTGTGCTAAAGCTATAATATCTCTGGCGCATGTACAATGATGATTCAGGAAGAACAGCCTCCTGTTCGCCGGAATCGCCGTTGCAGCGTCAGCGTCGGCTCTCAAGGCAAGCTGAGTACAATAGTCGAAGGCTTTCCCAGCGTCGCCTAAACGCAGAGAACGGAGCCTCTGTGGCTTCCAACCTCGTTGAGACCGAAGCTCACTGGCGTGAGCGCCTTGCGCGTCAAAGAATGCGCAATGCCAGTCGAAGATCTCACGAAAGTCAATCTGGTGGTGCCGCTGGATCGGATGCAACACTGACAACGAGAGAACTTCCAGTTGAGGACCAGACCAACGCGCGTTCGAGTGAGAACGACGCTCAGCGTCAGGGACGTCTTGCCCACCAGCGCTTAAACAACCGACAACGGAGGCCATTGTTGGCAGCGTGTGACTCGGCTGCTCAGCAAGATGGACAATCATCCGTTTTGCCAGAAACTGATGTGGAGCGCTTCCGGAGATTGGCTCGACAACAGCAACGAGATCAAGTGCGCCGCGCTAGTGCTGTCGTGGAAGAACCACGCCTTTCTCCGACCCCAGAAGCCGTTGTTCAACAAATCCGAGAACGCCTAGTGGATGCTCTTGGTGCTCCAGGTCTCGATGAGGACATGTGTGCAGTCTGTGATCGCCTAGTGCTACGGCGCCAGTGCAAGTCCATACCTAGCACCGACGAGGAATTTGTTGAACGAATGACTCGGGTGCTGGGTCTTCCCGATGAGGGTTTACCCGATTCACTGGCGTCTCAGTACGACTGTGGAGCCGAGGCGGACGTGCTGTCCGGTTTGCTGCTCTCACCTAGGGGAATTCGCTCGACAGCTACAGGGTTTTCGATCATCGTATGCGGCGAATGCCATGGAAGCTTGCTGTGCGATAGTGGCATTCCTCCCAAGTTCGCGATTGCAAACGGCTTCTTCGTTGGTCAGCTTCCCGAACAATTGAGCGGGGCGACTTGGATCGAGAAGATCATGACACAACTCGTGACAGTCGTGGCTCAGACAAGAGTTATGCGAGGCGGACACCACCATGCAATCCGATCGCACTGCATGGTGTTTGATTCCACACCAGCCCCCCCCCCAGCAACTCTGTTGCCAAGACGTGTTGATCGTTCAAGCTCATATCTCGTCGTGCTTGTTGGACCAATACGCAAGCTGCATGTCGCTCGCGGGAGCATGGTGAAGGAGCTTCTCGCCTTTTTCAAGGCCAACAACCATTTCTACAGCAACGTTGTTATCGATGACACGGGCATCGTTGATTCAGACGAATCACATTGCGATCACGTTTTTATCGAACACGATGATCCAACTGCAGATGCAGCGATTCAAGCTGAACAAGATTCCGTGCTAGGACCGTCGGATGGAGCATTACTTGGCGAGGGAGAAGACGAATGCACAGTCATCGAATGGAACATTCTTCTGGCACCAGAAGAGATCGTGCCAGACATGACGTTTGCCCAGCGAGTCGTAGACCTGGATCCAGAGCAACCCACTTCGGTACCAAGACTCCGCGTTGATCACTCCTCTCGGTTCGCAAGCAGCGTCGATTTGGAAGTCAAGATGCACTCTCATCTGTTTCCGTTTGGTCATGGCCATCCTGGTGAGATGTGAAAGTTATTAGCATCGAAGCGGGGGTGCGTGAGGTATTACAAGAAAGTTTGCGCAAGATCCAACGTTCACGATGACGGCATTTGCTCGCCTCGCTATCGAAAACATGTACACACTCACGTCCGTGAAATGCAAGAGGTTCTCCGCAATTTTTGGCGGCTACGAGACTCTATCAAGACAAGATCTTGCAACAGCATTGGTCAACACCGAGCAAAGACAGCGCGGACAACGTGAACTCACTCCCAGCAACCCACTTGCGGACAGATTTCTGAAGTCTGTGGAGTTGGGCTCCGGTTCAGTGTGGGGCAGTAGCGCCGAGCGCAGGCAATGCCGACAGAAGGCATTCGGATACCAGACTCGGTTCGGACAACCCGCTCTGTTCGTCACTCGTACCCCGAACTCGGACAATTCGTTTGCTATGGCGCACTACTCTGGAATCCTGTCTGTGGCCACGCTGTTCGATGTTCTCGAAGCCAAACTTCCATCAAGAACAGACATGAAGAGGCAGCGTTATCGGACGACTGTGCAGCAGCCAGATTGTTCATGCGCACGGTTGACGCTTTCATCGAAGAGGTGATTGGTATCGATCCAAGCACCAAACGCGCTCGGAGTAATGGCGGTTTGTTTGGGAGAGCGAAGGCCTATTTTGGAATGGTCGAGACTCAAGGACGAGGAACTCTTCACATCCACTTCTTGATCTGGCTGTGCGGCACCCCAAACGCGACGGAGTTTGATGAGAAGGTGATGCAGCAGGGCGATGAATTCCTTGCTGGGCTCACGGAATACCTCGACAGCATCGTAACCAACCAGCTCCCCCTCGCGACTGATACGTATCGCTGTGTTCGCTGCAACGGCGTTGGTACCTTGGATGCCTGACCAGGAGACCCACCGTCTCGCAAGCAGGGTCGCAAGCCTACAACCGTGGGGCGGCTCGAGCCTCTTCTCGTGGAAAGCAGCGCGTGCCAGCACCAGACGAGTTCTCAACACATAGTGAGGCAATTACTCCTTCAAAATCGCCCCCCCCCTCACTGGCCGCCACGAGAGTGAATAATCTGACATTCTGTGAGGAACATTCCAGGAACATTCGTCGACCCTAACCACCTCTGGGTGCCATTCGCCCCGTCTCTATACATCCTCCGTTCCGGAGGATATACGTCACCTTATAGCTGTATACCTCCCTCTCCCTCCCTTCCCAGCCTCACATTCCACAGCCCACCATTCCACATCCCAACCATTCCAGAACTTACCATTCTGGCAGTCAACGATCGGCGCGCGCAAGCGCTCGACAGCCGAGCGCGATCCAGCCCCCGCAGCGGCGCAGGGGCCGAGCGCAGCAGGCGTTTCCTACGAAGAAACTGCTCCTTGGCCGGAGAAGAGAGAGTTCGACGACTTGGAGGAGGCAACCAAGTACCTTGATGAGTACTTCGCGCATACTTTGCAGGTTAGTGACTTCATCTGAAGTTAAGTGGCGTGTGGGAGGTCTAACAGAGCGACTGACTCGTCCATAGGTGTTCAGAAAGCGAAAAAGATCTGTCGTCAGCGAGTCGACACTGTTCTCCATCTTCCCGGATCCAGTCTTGATGGAGGCAAGCAAATCCATCACTGCGTTTCAAGAGAAATGTCGGAAGTCAGGCAAGCCCATCGCCGAGACAGAAATTGTGGTCACATTCCCAGCCGTGGAAACGTATGCAGCGTCCACGATCAGAGCGATGCAGAAGTGGAAGCGTGCGGTGGTCGCGTCTGTTGAGCTCCGTAAATGCATCAAGTGGATGTGGGAGCCATTCGAATCTGTTGTTGGCTGTCCCGATTGGATGCAGACTCCGCCGCAACGCGAAATCGCGAATGAGGTTGCTCAAATCCACGTTCTCAGCAAAACGGTACGCATCCATGCAGAGATACAGCGAGTCGCCGCTGACTGTGTTTGTGTACCTTAGGCGGGCATCATTCAGTCGAATGGTGAAATCCCGACCAAACGATGGACGTACACGACTCGCTGCAATCTTGTCGATAACTGCACAGTAGTTTCTTGATGGATCGAAGCAGACGATTTCCCTTCCCTCCTTGTCGACTAGGAGCGCGCACCAGTGAGGGATAGCTCGGATACACACCAGAAAAACGGTGTACTGCTTCGACGACCTCTCAAAGTCAGCAAGGATATCGTTGCTTGCGGTGATAATCATGAATCGAACTTCGACAGCGAGACTCGTCGTTCGAAGAAATCCATCGATCACGGTCGCCAGGGCATCTTCAATCAAATAGTTCTTTGCACCGAGAGACTTTGAAGACTTTCCGCCTCAACTCGACTCATACAATTGTGGGGTGTACGTGCTTTTGTTCCTGGAACGGGCGATGCTGAGACGCCCAACCGTGTCGAAACCTCTGCTCGCGCACACTAGGTTTCGCTACATTTGCATGTGCATGCAGTAATGCAGTAAATTCGCGTTTCTGATTTGAACTGCAAATGCCATTGGCTCAGAGTGTTGCGGAATGTTACCTCCGTTTTGCGGAATGTCACTCCCGTTTGCGGAATGTCATGGAATGTAAAATAGAGCGCCACATTTTGGCTCGGAAAGTCTTCGGGGGTGGACTTAGTGAAAGTGCGTCCACCCCTCGGTTGGAAAATGACGCGATGGTCGCTATCCGGATATACATCAAAGGGCCTGGGCGGGTATAGCATATGTTTGCCATCACGCCATCAGCGCCGTGGCTCTTTCCTCGGAATGTCATGGAATGGCATGGAATGTTAACAGAATCACATTCCCGGAATGTCAGATTATTGAGTGCCTGGCCGCCACCGCTGCGCCCACTAACTCCACAAGAGAAGGCAGCACGGGTTGAGAAAGAGTCTGCTGCTCGTTCATCTGCTACCCAAGCTGCCATAGTGATTCGCGATCGTGAAAGCATCATCAACATGATTGAACGCGTCGACAGATATGCTTCTGCAGCCCAGGAGCTAAATGCAGGGGATGCTGCTCAGCTGCACTATTTGGCTCCAGACGACGATCCCTTCAGACGCGACTCGATGACTCGTCTGATTGAGATGCCTCCGCCAACTGTGGATTTGTCAAGAATGTCACCGGCTCACCAAAAATACTTGGTTGCTTCGTTGGTGACAAACTTCAACACACACTGGTGGGGACACGCCGGGAGCTGTTTCAGGAAGAGTCGAGGGACGACGAGCGCCGCACAATGCAGATATGGATTTCCACGCAATCGCGCGCTCGTCACGAGTGTTACTGACCCCATGGTGATACTACGGCGTGCTTTATCCGAGGAGTTCGTCAACAGCTATAACCCGACGATCATGGCAGCGTTCAAGTGCAATCATGATGTGCAGTTTCTATGCGGCGGTAGGGACGCTATCAATCGCATATACTACTGCTGCAAGTACGTCACCAAGCCTCAACATCAGATCGACTCAACAACCGCGGTTGCACTCGCAAGTTTCCAGCGCCAAGAGTCAAAGGAAGCAATTGACTTGCTTCAGACTTCCCTCCAAGCACTGCAGATTTGCAAAGACGGCGGGTCACACGTTATGGCACACACGTTCGCGAACAAGCAGGAAATCGCTGGGTGCAAGTGCCAAGTCAGAGACCACTCTACGCTTTAGTGGCGCTCAATCGTGGTAAGGGTGTTCAACCGTTCTGCGAGGGTCTCGAATCGAGCCTGTTTCCCGTGTTTCCATATTGCGAGGCGTTTCAGAAATCGACAATTCAGCTCACGAAGTCATCTGCAGGCGAACCACGGACACTGACGTTGAGAGTGCAGCAGTTTCCGTTTGTCTGTGCCGTTGGCGCCACCGTTAACAAGGTACAGGGAGAGTCTCTCAGATCCATGGCAGTGGTGGACTGGAAGAGTGGTGTCGGTGCGGCAAACAAGCCACAACAAGCGTATCTCCTGGTGTCCAGGGTCATTAAGCGCGACGGGTTTCTCTGCTTGAAGCCATTTACAAAAGAGCTCGCTGCCTGGTCTAAACCACCGAAGACAGCGATTACAGAAGATCGTCGGCTCAGCGACGAAAGCGTACGAACGCTGGAAGAGTTCTACAGCTCCCTGGAGCCTACCCCGAGAATAAGACTTTATTTTTCAAGCCGATTTGTATTCCTTGATCCTCCGCCACTTTGTCCAGGGATAGGGGGGGGGGCATCAAGTTTCTCTAGTCTCGCCCAATGCTTACGTCCACGCAGCGGGTGACTAGCTGGCAAAATTTACCATCGTAAACGACTCCTCGGCGCGAGTTCACGATGCGGGTGAATTGTCCATTGGGAGGGAGATTCTGTGACCCCAGTGTCTCACCAAAGATTGCTGCCGGAAGTAGCAGGCTATCAACCGCTACCCTGCCGCCTTCACTTGCGCCATGATGGTCCTGAAACTGTATCGCCGTTAGACAGTCAGTCTCACACCAGAACTCCCATGAGACTTACTGCTGTTAATTCATCGAGAGGCTCCTCCGGCTCGGCGTCCGTAATATGCAAGAGCACGAGCGTTCTCTCACCGAAAGTATGCTCAGACTGCCACAGAACTGTGCCAAGAACAATGACGTTCTCGTCTGGATTGGGTGCTTGACCAACTTCCCTGGACTCGATGTGGGCTCGAAACTCTGCAACACCCAAAAGTTGGCGGACAGTAACGATACAGATTGAGTGGAAAACGATCGTACCCTCGACTATCGATAAGACAATCTCCTCGCGAGAAATCCGTGCCGCTGCGCGCTGTTGCGTTGTAGCCTTGAGTCGCTTTAGAGGAGACTCCCTGGACTCTCGCTCACCCGTCAGAACTCGCGCAGGGGAACCTTTCGCCTCCTCACTAGATGGCTGGCCCCTCTTCCCAGCCATTCTGGGCGTGTGGGGAAAAAGAGGAATGGCCAACACGGACCACCCCCTCTCCCCCCTCCCCCCTCACCCCAACACTACTGCCCTCAACCACGAGGGCTTTTTTGGTCATTATCGCACTACGGTGGGATGAGGAAGCCAGACGTCAGCCATATCACCCAACAACTGGGGCCAGAGGGTGGGTTGTGGACCTGAGCACCTAGAATCTCTCAGGAAACGCAACCCGACGGCTTTGAGATGTGACGTAATCATCAGCCTACGCCATAGTCGGTTGCTGCCCGTCCCCCTCCCCCCTCCTACCCGCAGACTTCGAACTCTTGTCAAGTATATGGGTCTGCTTTGTGTTCGATCCAACTCAATTAGCCTCTTCTAGTCCTTAAAATACTACTCTACAACTTTATTACATTGAGTTTCAAATATTATAGTTTATACACATGAATATTGCATCTATTTCTTGACTGCTTCTTTCTTTGGGTGGGCGGCGTTTCTGCCGTATCAGTTCCTAACCGGTACACATCCGTTCGCTTCAAACGTTGCGAGCGCCAACCGTAGCCCCCCGCCATATTGCGCTAACTTCCCCTCCACGACGAAGACCAAGATGGCGCCGACGACGGTGGTTCCCCACGCCGCGGCGGGCGCCGATAGCGACGACATGGTGCTTCTGGTGATGCTGCCGACCGACGACCAGGTGATGATCATCCAGGCCACGCGCAGCAAGACGATCGCGGAGCTGGAGGAGTACATCGTGGCCGAGTACGCGCGCGTGTTCCCCAAGAAGGCGGCGCTGCCGCACAACGTGCGCATCCAGAAGTGTGTTCCTATGGCGCTGGTGCTGAACCGCCGCAAGCGCTCGCTGGACCAGTTCCAGGGCAAGCAGAAGGAGCCGCAGCACTGCTTTGTGGAGCTGTCCAAGACTGTCCAGGTGGGCAACGTGTTCACGCCAATGGAGCAGATTTACGTGGTGGTGAACGGCGGGAAGGACGCCGCTGCGGCGCAGAACCAGAGCCAACAGAGCAAGCCGTTGGCGATTGCGAATGGCGAAGCGAAGGCGAATACGACCGAGCAGCCGGGCGAGGGCAAGAAGAAGAAGAAGAACAAGAAGGCGGCCGAGGCGAACGCGAATGCGAACGGCAGCGCTGTGACCAAACCAGCGCAGCAGCAGCAGCAGCCTAAGGAGAAAAAGCAGGAGCAGCCGAAGAAGCAGGAGCAAGCCAAGAAGCAGGAGCAACCCAAGAAGCAGGAGCAGCCCAAGAAGCAGGAGCAGCCCAAGGAGAAGCAGACCCCAGCGGTGCCAGTGGTGAAGCCGACGGCCTCGCCGGTGACGACTCCGCTTGTGGTCGTCAGTGCAAAAGACAACTCGGCGCCTGTGGTAACGCCGGAGGCGGCGACAGATCCTGAGGTGCCTGTGAAGGCCAAGCGTGGACGCAAGCCGAAGGCTGTTGTGGAGGCTCTCGCAGCGGCGGCTGCGGCTCTTGCTGAAGCAGAGGCTGACAAGTCAGCAACGTCCGAGCCCCCAGCGAAGAAGGCCAAGGTGGCTGCCCAGGCGAAGGCTGTTGACACGCCGCCCGTCGCTGAAGCTACCGATAAGACTGAGGACGCTGTTGCGGAGGCACCAGTGAAGGCCAAGCGTGGCCGCAAGCCAAAGGCCGTTGTGGAGGCGACTGAGCCAGCCCCAGTGGCCGCTGAGGCACCAGCCAAGGGTCGCAAGAAGAAGCAGACCGCGACTGAAGACGACGCCGAGCAAGCCGCTCCTGCCGCGAAGCGTGCGAAGACGACTGCTGCTACCGATGAAGCCGCAAAGACTGCGAAGCCGGCTGACGCTGCTCCAGTCAAGGCTCCAGTTCGTCTGTCAATCCAGGAGACCGTTGCTGCTCTGCGCGAGCGTATTGCTGCTGAGAAGGCGGCTATCGGATCTGACAATGCTGAAGACGCCAAGCCTGTTGAAGAGGCGAAGGCCAAGAAGCCAACCAAAGCTGCTGAGTCTGCGAAGCCCGCGAAGGAGGTTAAGGTGAAGGAGACCAAGGAGGTGAAGGCTAAGGAGACGAAGGTCAAGGATGATAAGGAAACAGCGAAGGCTGACGAGAAGCCAAAGGAGAAGCCAGGAAAGCGCTCGTTCTCGGAGATTCTGGCGGCCACCCGTGCTCGTCTCGAAACCGAAAAGAAGAAGCAGAGCGAAGACAGCAGTGATTCGGAGACCACTGACAGCAGCGCTGTGAAGCCTGTTGTCAAGGCTGCTGCGAAGCCCCCAATTGCCCCTAAGGTGACGAAGGCGGCTCCTGCGCCAGTGGAGACCAACGATAGCACTTCGAGCGACTCCGACTTCGAGGATAAGCCTAAGCCAAAGGCCGCACCAAAGAAGGTGGCCCCTACGAAGAAGACAGCTCCAAAGCCTGCGGCTAACTCCAGCGACGACTCGACGGATGACGAAGGGCTCGACTACTCGCAGAGTCTTCTTGCGGACTTGACCAAGAACGGTACGTGATTGTCGCTTGTCGCTTGGTTCCATCGCGAAGGATGGGGCTGATGATGCAGATTTCTTTTCCAACTTCAGACTCTTCCACGCCTAAGAAGTCGGCGTCCCACTTCCTGCCGAGCGCCACGATCTCCACTCCTACGGAGCAGCAGCCTCGCCCTCGTGGCCGCCCGCGCAAGACGAAGGTAGTGCTCCCGACGGACGACGCTGACATTGCGCCAGAGAGCTCTCAAGACACCGTGACGGATTTCTCCCAGGACCTTCTTTCTCAAAAGAGTGAGTGACGATGTGGCATCCCCAACCTTCACGGAAAATGGCAAAAGACACTGACACCCTCCCCTGTTTTGTTCAGACCCTGAGACCAACAGCGTGCTGGTGTCCTCGCTGTCGAAGAACCGCTTCTCCCTCGATAACATTCCAGTCGCCAAGCTGAAAAAGACGTCCAAGAACCCGTTCGCTGCCACCTCTCCAGCCACCGGCGAGACGGATCCTACCGTGCCAGTGAAGCGTGGCCGTGGTCGCCCACGCAAGATCAAGGAATAGATAAGCACAGCCACCCGCGGTCACCAGTTGACTCCATCCTTGTGTAAATAATTTTGACGTGCCTGTTTTCATTTCCCTACACCAAACGCACTTCGTGCTGGTTGGCCTTATGGCATGATGCCGTTCGTGAGCTTCTGGAACACGTCATACTGACGCGTTCGGTAGCTGTTGTGGCTGCGCCGGACGAGCCGGAGGACGTGCTTGATGACGTCACTCTGGCTAGCGCCGAGCTTGAACAGCGCCTTGGTCGAGTTGAGAACGTCGCGTGGGTTCTGCGAGAGGAAGCACGGACACGACGACTCCTGAGCCATGATCGCGATCATCAGGAGTACGGTATCGGCGTGTTGCTACGAACAAAACAGAACAGGCCCAGTCAGCAACTGAAGCCATACTACGATACCAGCGAAGGCAGAAATCCCCTTACCTGAAGCGCGAGGAAGCCTTGGATCAGGAGAATCACGTACGCCTTGAAGTACTCAGACTGCGTACCGCCCATTGCGTCGACCATCTCCGCCGTGAGCTTGAATGGCGCGGTCTCCAGGCTGAATCGCCCGCCAGGAGCGATGCCGAGGATGAAGCCAAAGTCGATGTGCACGACGTGGCCTTCGCTGTCGATCATGATGTTGCCGTTGTGCCGGTCCTTGATCTGCAGAAAGTAGCTCGCAAGCGAGTACGCAGCCATGCTGCGCACGAAGTTGGCCATCGCAGCCTTGTACGGCTCCAACTCCGGCTCACCGTACGTCTTGATGAAGTGGTTGGCCAGAGTCGTGTAGCCAGCTCGCTTCTTGAGTGCATCGAGCGACGTGGCGTTCTTCACGTACTCGATCATACCAGTGGAAGCAGAGGTCGCGATGATGCGGTATGGAAGCAGACGCAGGGGCAGCTCGGCGGCTTGGAAAATGTCCTGAATCTGGCGGATGAGCTGAAGACACAGCACTTCCTGGCGAAGATCGTCATTTGACTTGACGATGAAGGCAACGCAGTCCCAGTCTTGAAGCCTGTGCTGCTGCAGGTGCCGTGATGACTTGCGAAGTCTCTCCTTCTTCTCTTCGAAGCTCTCACCGAACGCAGACTCGACAGCGGTGATGCGCTTCTTTCGCTTCTCGCCGACGTATTCAGCGACAGCATCCAACTGCTCTTTCAACACGCGCAGGTTGTCTCTCAACAGCTCCGCATCTTCAGCTTTCTGGACTGAGAGCACCTGGGTCTCGAGGACCGACTCAATCGACTCGAACGCCGATAACGCTTTGTCGGGCTGGAGCTTGTCAAACGTCGAATTGACAACTTGGGACGCGGAGATGACTGACCGCTGTTCGTCGTTGCCGCTTCCCAAGACGCTACTTTCTCGAACTTGTGACGACCGCGTGCTGGCGTCCAAGCCAACTCGAGGCGAGCCACTCGCAAATCGAGCCCCGACTGCGTCTGCGATATCCGTTCGATCGAAGTCTTGCTTGCGACGAGGGCTGATGATTCGCGAAGGCATAGCCGACGCAGCGCGGTTCGGAGGCTTCCGATGTTGCGGCCTCGGTGACGGCGTCGCACATGGTGAATCGAACGTCGTAGTCGTTGGAGCTGCTGGTGATGAGCTTGCGCGCTTTGTTCGAGGAGTTGACAGATCAAGCGACGGCTGAGCTGGAGTGGATCCGTTGATTTGAGCAGCTGACATCGTGGACGATTCGGCCCGTAGACGATATCTGATCTCGGCGCTCGCAGTGAAGTCCATAGGCCGCTCCATGTCACCGTCGACGTGCTCGAGGACGCCACTTCGAAGCAACTCCCCACTGAGCCATTGTGCGTGGTTCTCGTCTGACACGATCTCGTTCATGGTCATCCACTCGATCACGTCTTGCCCCGAAAACACACCACGCGCACTCGGGTTTTCAGCCAGCATGCTGATCTCCAGGTTTTGAGCCATCGACATGAGCTGGTCCCTCGTGAAGCTTTCGACCTCGTTTCTCAAAGACAAAGTCGACTTGGACTCGAAATCCTTGTCGTGGCCTTCACTCGCAGCGCGCTTTCGGCGACCGGAGATCTTCTCGACCTTGTCGTTGTACGCGGCCATCAGAGTGTCGAGAGACTTGGAAGTCATAGTCATGAGCGAGCCGGAGCGTCGTCTGGAGTTGGAGGTCTCCCGAGTCAGGGCGGGAGGCACTTGCATCTCAGTAGGATGGGATGCAACACGGTCGCGGCACTCGTCATCTTCTCCGCCTTCGTCGTCGTCGTCATCATCACTTAGGAGCAGCTCTTGTCCTTCCTTGACAGTCGGGTAACTGCCGTTCAATCCCTTCATGGAGCTCTTCTCGGCAGCTTTGAAAGCTTCCGAGATGCGATCATCACCGTCAACATCAAGGGCATTTGGCGGGATCGCTTGCGCGATGGCACTGCTTGTGGCGAGCTCGATCGCGTTCTTCGAGCGACGCGAGGTCCCAGTCGGGTCGCTGCCGTCCAGGACTGATTGGGTACTTGCCTGGCGGTTCGACAGGTATTGACCGAATGGGTCGGCTTCGGCATCTCCTTCATCCCCCTCTTCCAACGGTTCGTACGGGCTCACCGCACGCTGAAGCCACGAGTTCTGACCGCTGAACGAACTCATTTTTTCGACTTCGAAGAAGACAAGTGTTGGCGCACGAGCACGAGTCGTAAACACTGTTCCTTCACTCCGAGCGATTGTGATGAACCGCAAGAGCGCATCTTCACACGAGCCAAGCGGACAGAACGCGTTCTCCGGCATCTCGATGTTCGCGAGTTCTTCCTTGAGTGCCGGTTTGCGCTGCTCGGGAGGGATCATGCGAAGCCGCTCAGTCATATCACACAGTTCACGAATGAACCGGACTTGAGTCTCGAACACAGTGCGATTCTCCTTCACGACTTCGTCCGTGAGCGTGTTCGGAAGGTAGTCATCTCCCTCGAGGAACTCGCTTGGCAGAGCTAGCACACTGATGGCCTGGCAGATTGGGCCGTACAAAGCCGATGAGTGCACGGGCCACCCACTCCGAGAAAGCAAGACCTGGAGACGCCCAAAGAGACACCGGATCATCGTAGTCTGGATCTCGAGCGCAGGGATATCGTCATCTGGTTCGAACTTCCAGTCACCGCGGAAGATTTGCATCTCTAGGTTGACCATGAGCAGCTTGCACATACTCAACTTGCGGTAGAGGTACTCGGGGATGTAGAGCTCCGACTGGCCAAAGCCCCAACCACACGCGTCGTCAACAGCAGCACGAGCGAGCCAGTAGAGTGACGTCGCGAAGCGCACGTGGAGTTGTGCCGCGTAGCTCACGACTCGAAACAGCATGGCCGACTTGGCACTGTTGGCGATCCAGTCCATCGTGAGCCACATGTGGAAGATCTGCGGCAAGAAGAACTCGAAATCGGCCAAGTTGGAGACAGACAACTCCAGGAGCTTGTCCACAGCGTATGCATAGGCCTCATCCGGTCCATGGCGATGCAGGTGGAGTACTTGGATCACGTCTGAGATACCAAACAGGCCATCATTGACCAGTGCGAGCAGCGCGTCGACTTCCTCTTGCTCCGACAGAGTCAGCTCGCGTCGCTTGACAGGCTCAACCTGCGCGATACTCAGACGCTGGACGAGCATGCCGAGCCACGTGACGAAACGCTGCACTCGGTAGCACTTGGTACACAGCCGCACGGCGTCGTTCATCTGGTGCTGGCGCAGCAACGCGAAGCGGTAGCTGTGGTCGGAACACACTGAGCCGCCACAGTTGCGGCAGTGGTGCTGGCGCTTACTCGTGCTGTCGAAGCGCGCGCCACACGTCGGGTGCGTGCAGTTGGGCAAGTTCTTGAACTTGGGGTTCGGACCGGAGACCTTCTTGTCCACAAACGCCATGCCACCGGGCGTGAGCTTGAGCAGCTCCGGAAAGGCGTCTCGCTCTTCTGCCGCCGCTGCCTTCCAGATGCGCATGGCCTCAGTCGTACCGCGGATAGCTGAGTCGATGTACTCGATCCACGCCTTCTTGTCATCTTCACTGTCGGCGTCGGCGTTGAAGACCATGCCGTTCGTGAAGTAGAGTTTAAACGAATTGCGGTACGTGTGCAGCAGCCCACGTCCATCCCAGGGCTCGACGCGCTCGATCTCGCCTCCAAACACTGCGTGGACGAGCACATTCGAGGTCTCGCGCGACGAGAAGCGGTAGAAGTTGACGCCCACGCAGCGGCAGTAGTAGCGCTTCATGCGGTGGTACGTCACGCCCTCGTCGCGCATGCTCAGGTACCCCTTCACACCCAGCCCATCTTCTTCCACGCGAAACGACGCCGCTGATTCGCTGGGCGTCATGGAGCCGGAGGACGTCGGAGGCGTCGGCACGGGCGACGCCGTCACGACCGACAGGTCATTCGCATGGGAAGATCCCCCGGAGGATTCAGGAACACGGCGGGGTGAGCCGGAATCGCGTGAGTTGTCGTCATCTTCAGAGGCTTCCACACGTCCGACATCGGAGCCATACTGCAGATCGCCACTCAGCCGGCCGCTGGGCTCCGCGTTGGCTGCGTGGCCTTGCATCCCTTGCTGCCGCATGAGCGATGGAAATGGCGGATTGCGCGCGATCTACTGGGGCGACGAGAGCCGCAGACGCTGGATGCGAACGGCAGGAGCGTAGGCACGTGAACACTGCGAACGGACGTCGGCCTGTGTGTGAGCCAAGCCGGCGGTAGGTACCCCTTCGCGCGCGGCGTGCTCTTCTCGCGACACCACGCCCGTCGTCGTTGTCGTGTCAGCGGCCTGCGTCTGTCACGTTGCAGTGATGATGGGCAGCTCCCCCGCCAGACTGACTTGAAGTGCTCACGCTAATCTAGGATTGTCACCTTAGTCTAGGTTCCAACTAGGACGAGGCTTCTGAGATTCACCCATCGACATGTCCTGCGACACCTGGCGGCGACATCTCCCCTTCCCTGCGTTATGCGATGGTTCGAATATCATCCAACGCAGGAAGAGGATGGGTTTCTACTCTCTGTTGCAGCATCACACTTTCCGGACCAAATGGAAGCCTTTGGCCCCAGCAGCTCCCTGCGCATACTCAGGCCGAGTGTAAAGCCAGTCGGCGACTCACATCTGCATTGAAGCCCCACACACAGTGGAGCCATCGCCGCCTGCAGACCAGTCAACGCCGCCCGCGCAACGCCACGAGCCCCCGGCCGACGCCCACGAGATTGAGCCCTTGGCGCGCAGTGGCTACATCCAGTCCCAGTCAGTGCATCCATCGATCCGTCCAACCCGACTCCCAAGAGAAACGACCGTCTGACTGAAAATCGAACGAATCGCGTCCATCCCTCCAGCGTTTCGACTCGAAGGACTTGACTCGAAGGACGCCACCCACGCACCACACGCAACGGCATTCCGCTTACGGGGGGATCCTCTCGCCCGTACCGGTATCGTCGGCTGCAGATCTCCACGGAGCAGCTCGTGAGCTTCCTCCTGCGCTCAGGTCCCTCCACAGTGCACTGGTGAGTCTGCGAAGCGAAGCAGAAGCGCGAGAATAAAGAAAGATGACAGCGGGCAAGACGCGACCGGCGTCTCGCAAGGAGAAGCGCCGCCGCATGAAGCAGATGGAGGGGCTGCTGCTGGTGTCGCGCACGGACACGACGCTGACGGCGGACGGGGAGAAGCCGCGCGTGATCAAGCCCAAGAAAGTGCACGTGATGCTGCAGCCGCAGCAGCTCATGCTCGCGTACTCGGCGCAGGAAGACCAAGAGATGAAGGAGCTGCTCGGGCGAGTGGATCTGCAGGGCGCGCAGCTCGAGCAAACGCCCGACGGATTCGTGATCCACGGGGACGCGCCGGGCAAGAAGCTCAAACTCCACGACAATGACAAGGCCACGATCGACGCGTGGTTCCTGGCCGTGTACACTGCTATTACGGAGTACACGCGCACGCCGATTGAGGCCTCGCGCGCTGATATGGGCGTGTGGATGTTCTCAGGCGTTCTGAGCGCGAGCCACCGAGACGAGTCGACGGACGCGGTCGAGTACGAGCTGACCTGCCAGCTCGTGATCCCCTCGCGCGGCCTGGACGAGGCCAGCATCCGCTGGAAAGTGTGGCGCACGGCCCAGCAAATCCAAGCTTTTGATGAGTACGTTCGTCTACCTCTACTCCCTGCGCGATGAGCTGCTAACGTTTCCCTTTCATTCTAGTGAGCTGCGTCGTATCCCGTCGGCTGCAGCAATGCTGCGTGACGTGGTGTTCCCTCGTGACCGCAAGCGTGACTCGCTCTTCGGTGGGCTTCGTCGGAAATCCGTGCAGGAGCTGAAGGTGCAGCAGCTTGCGATCTACATCGGTCGCGTGTTCAGCGTGCGCCAGCTATCCGCCGACCCCGCGGCTAGTGTCGCCATTCGGCGGTTCCTGCGGTTCGACTCGTACTTCGAACTATCGGTAGGATGACTGTTCCCGTACGATGGCAATGTGGGAGATGCTGATGCCGTGTCGTTGTGTACGCAGTGTGAGCGGCCAGTCGAGAACAACGTCACCATCTCGGATGCACCTGCCGTGCCTGAGCAAACGCCGGCGGCCGATTTTGATATCCCAGCTGACCCCGCAGCTGAACTCTTCAGTGGCAACAACCAAGGCTTCGAGACCAATCAACGAGAGAGCGAGCCAGTAGCGGTGACAGAGGCACCGGTGTCGGGCACGCAGCCTCGACTCTCGCGAGCCGCCAGTGTCCATTTTGAGGACACGTTCGATGAAATCTCGACAGTGGAGCCGGAGACGGATCCTGTCGCAGCCAAGAAGCTCCACAAGCAGGTGATTCGCATGGTGAAGGACTACTTTGCCGGCGATGAAGATCGTGTGCGTGATTTCCAGGACCAAACCAAGGAGTTTGGGCGTGACATGACGGAGGCAAAGGAGTACTGCGCGTTCTTGTACGGTGCTCTTGGCACGAAACTGTGCTGTGAGCTGATCCCGATGATGGCTCGCCTTCTGCCTGACGAAGACAAACGCCAGGCGCTCCTGGAGGCCCGCACGCTGATCATCCGCAAGGCTCAGCGACGCAACCGCCGGAGGTCGAAGCAGTTCTCCGAGAGTGTGGTGATGCAAGAACAACAGAAGCAGTACCGCCAAGCCAATGAGCAGCAGGAGTGGGTCTCGGCCCCTCCTGCTCGTACGCGACCAAAGTCGGACAGTTTGTCCGTGCTCATGTCACAATCGTCGCTGAGTGGTAGCTCCTATGGGCTCCAGCGCAGCTCGTTTGCCGAGCCGCGTCGTGTATCGATGGTCGAAGAGAGTTCCTCGTCCCAGCGAGGCAGCTTCGTGAGCTTCGACGATACCAGCCGACGAAGTCTTCCAGACGCGCGGCGTAAGCTGGAGTCACGACAGTCTCTCACTATGTTTGGAGAGACCATCCAAGACAGGACGATCGAAGAAGAGAACTCAGTGCGTGAATCCGAAGATGGAAGCGAAGGCCCACAGAACGAAGCTGTCGACCGTGGTAGCGAGAAGCGACTGGAGGCGCCGAGCCCTGAAATGAAGTCGCTGCCTCCGGTGTTTCGCCGAGTGAACTCGAACTCGTGGCTGCAACAGCCACGCAGCACACCCCACAACAACAACCAGCCAGCGTACGGCCACCGCGCTTCTATTACGCGGGAACCACCACGTTCGGTGGACCCGAGTGGTGTGCCAACGTATAACGACGACGGCGGCGATCCCGAGCAGCCGCCAGCAGACAACGTCGAGGAGAACCCAGTGCTGGCACGTCTCCGCAAGCAAGGTGCCGTTAATTTTATGCTACGATAATTGTACTCCACACTGAATTCGAACTAGTTCAAGCAAAGGACGCATGTTGGTTTCGTCGCGTGATGCAATTCTCAAAAATAGGCAAGCTCGCGCACAAGGAGATCAAGATCAGAGTCGCTCGTGCTGAGGCGAGGCGACTGACAGTTGATCAGGAAGCATGGCGGCTGTCTCAAGTGAGGAGCTCCAGGAAGCATGGCAGAAAGTCAAGAAGATGGCGACGCTGCCTGAGGTACTGAAGGTCTCTTGAAAGACTCTGGGTGCCAGGTAGAAAACCTAACATGGCAGTTTGAAACAGGCGCCGAGCCCGAAGCTGCCGACGTTCACGAGCCGTACGCCCATGAAGACGCGGCTGCTTGGTATCCAGCACTACCTCAATGCACTCGAGTACAACTACACAGGCACGCTGTACTTTGACGTGAACAAAAACCGCAGCTTCAAGTCGATTGTCAACACCGCGAAAGAGATCGTCAGCGACATTCTACCCATCCAGTGTCTGGAGGCAGTGTTCGTTGCCGGGTACCTCACCGCCAACCTGCCGGATGTGGAGCGATTTCCGATCAGTTTCAAGTCCGAGTGTGGCAGCTCAGTGCACCGCCACATTGTGCTCGCGGTGCGCCATCAACAGAACAAATGGGGCGCGCTTGGTCTCAGCCGCAGCGAGAAGCTCATGTACAAGGATCTGCGCTTCAACTCACTCAGCGAGCTGATCCAGGACTTCAGCCACGGTTTCCACAGCGTGTGCCACACCGTCACCAAGATCTACATCGGCTTCCCATTCCCGCACGACATCCATTCGTCGGAAAAGGTCGAGTGGCGCGTTCTCAATCTCCCTTTCGATCAAGATCACTGGAGTGAAGTGGCCTCACACATCGATGGATTTGCGAAAGAAGCCCTCGATATACTTGCATTCAAGCGTGCGAAAGGTGCGCTGCCGGATTCCTTTCCGACCAAATACCCACTGCATACTCCCGAGAAGGAGCCTGGGAAGAAGTCTCCGGAGAAGCGCTCGCTGCTCACCGGCGGGTCCTTCGAGTTTCCGATCACCCCGGGGGATGAGTACGGGGGCAGCACGTCGCCTCCACCTGCCGCAGTCAAGTCCGAGAGTCCAGAGAAAGACGAGAGTGCCAAGAAGCCTGCGGTTCCCATTCTAGTGGCGCCAGAGCAGCTCGTGTTCAAGCGGGCGCTTGCGGTAAGTAGCTCGAAGGACCGAGATGGAAGGCTGATTTGTCTGATCGCTGAGGGTGGATAAACGCAGAACCAAGACCAAGTGCTGCCGTCCAACATCTTCCTACAGAACACGACGACGTCGCCCTTCACGATCGAGGTGGAAGAGCCCACGGGTCAACTCGAGATCGTCACCAAACCTATCCAAACAGCCATCGTCGCCATCGATCAGGCAGTCACCAAGCCGACAGCAAGCTCCATGTTTCGTGTGTCTGCGGTGGGGTTTCACACTTTGTGACGGTAGCATTTCAAGGATTCAAACTCACACACGAGGAGTTGTTGTGGTTTTCAGAAAGGCATGATCGTCATCGCAATCAAGTGCAAGCCTCTTGCGAAAACGAACGAGCCTGCAGCGCCGTCGACGGCTATGGACGAGCCACCTCGAAAGAAAAGCGTCGAGCTCAAGCGGACCAGAACACCACGTGGAAGCGTCGCATCACCACAGAAAACAGACCCCAAGCCGCCAATTCCAGCAGATCCTCCCAAGCAAGTGGTGTATTTCCGCTGCACGCGTCTTGTGCGAAGCACTGAGGACCAAGCCAATGAACAAGAAAGCACCGAAGTCTTCTTGTGTGAGCTGCCCTTCAGCATTACCTCGTGAGCTGTACTGCGTATTGTAGGGATGGAAGCTAAGCGCTCATAGATTTAGTAGTATCGTTGTTGCTTGGCTCGACTCAGTCTACGAGCTGGAGGGGGAGGTAGGCGAGTGCGATACTGCCACCGCCAGCCACATCGTCACACACAATGTGGTAGCTTCCTAGCGACGAAGTCGATGGCATCGCAAGCTTCTCAAATAACACTAAGCCTTGCGAGTTGGTTCCTTCGATCTCGCTCAGTCTCACCTCTTCAACCGTGGGACGATCAGCTTCAGCCATGACTGGCTCGGCGTCTTGTGGTGGCTGGCTTTCTCCGACTGACGGGCCAGGTTCAACTGCTGGTGTGAAATACCATTGAGCTGGACAAGGTGGACCCTCACCTGCGTCTTCATCTCGTGGAGAAGGACCAACAGGCGCAGGCACAGCGCCTTCAAAAACCCGAAGACGGATTCGCCGACCCGATTCTCCAGCGACGATGTTTGTCTCGTTCTGCTGAGACTCGTAGAGGCTGGCAATAGCCAAAGTAGGAAGCACGAAGCCCGACTTCTTGTCCAGCGTGATAGCTGCGGGTGCATCTTGGTAATCAACTGCACCAGTCTCGATCTCCTTGAAGGCAGCATCGTCAGCGGTTCGTGGCTGTGGGATGGGGAGTTTGAAACCGAGTTTCGTAGTCGGCGCCAAGGGCGAGTCGTTCGCCCAGACGCCATCATACTCGACCTCAGTGACAATTCCATCAGCAGTTTGCAGTCGCCCGACGCCATTACCGCAGCGCTGGCCGTTGAACCACTCGCCGTCGTACAGCTTCGTGCCCTTCGCATCCTTCAATACCCCACGCCCACAGATCTTGCCTTCGACCCAGTCGCCGTCGTAACTGCTTCCACCGTTTGCATACTTGATGCGTCCATTGCCGTGGGGTTTGTGGTGATAGAAATCACCGCGATACACGTCTCCATTGACCAAACGCAGCTCTCCCAGCCCATGGCGCTGGTTGGCGACCCAGTGGCCCTCGTATACCTCGCCACTGGACGTGATGTGGACGCCCTCGCCATGGCGCTCGCCACGCTGGAACTGGCCGTTGTACGTCGACCCATCCGGCCACCGCCGCAGACCGATGCCGTCGATCTCACCGTTGACGAACTCACCTTCATAGGAGCTCCCGTCACTCAGTAAGAAGGTTCCGCGGCCGTGCATCTTGCCTCGCTTCCACTCGCCTTCGTATCGAAAGCTCCCGCCAGGAAACGTGTAGGTGCCATGGCCGTCACGAAGACGCTCTAGGTACTCACCCACATACGCCTATAGAGTGCACCACGGTACGGTCATGAGCAACAGCGAGGAGTGACGACCAGACAGCACCCACGTACCATGTCTTTTGCCTGTAGTTCTTGTGAGCTGGGCAGCAGTCGCGTCTCTTCGCGGGACCCTTTTCCAATCAGACCTTTCAGGATCATGAGACGTGCAGACCCTACGAATGCATCTACAGTGCGTCTATTCTATCCAATACATCCCGCTATCCTTCAATTCTTAGACAAATCTATCAGACCCATTTACTCGGTGAAGTGCTCCATGGCCTTCTCAAACACAACAGCCATCGTCGCAAAGCCCGCCGCGCCCTTGGCCGTCTGCTTCATCAGAACTACCAACACACCAGAACGATTCTCCGTGAATGCCACATGAAATCGCACTTTATAGTAGAAGAGAGGACGAGATACGCACTCTGTGGTCCCATTTGCCGCGCCGACCAGGCCGACAGCATGCCACCGGCCACGCCGCCCGCGATCATCGGGTTGAAGACGTCGTGGGCCGCCCGCTCGCGCTCGATCACGCATTCCAGACCCGCAAACACAAAGCCCACGAGCATAAAGTCCTACAAGCAGACAGCGCCAGCCAGGGTCAGCGAGTGCACACACCCACTCCACCAACTCCCCAAGGCAGACGGACGCACCTTGGCAAAGTAGACGCTTCGCGAGTACATCGAGTTGAATGACTTGCGGAAGCCGTGCGACAGCTACACAAACCAACAGAAACCGCATTTACATCAGAGACGCGCCCTTAGCAGCTCCCCAGCATCGAAAAATGACCATCCACGGACCTGTTCGCGCATCGTCTCGCCGACAATCTCGCCGTGGGCGCCCTCGAACGTGCCCAGGAACGTGCCCAGGCCGACGCCCATGCCCACGCCGGCCACAGACGCGACCACCGACTTCTTCAGACAGTCCTCACGCGACTCGTTCACGAACTTGACGATGCGCAGCATCGCCAGCTCGGTCACCGTTGGCGGCTCCATCTTGCCTTTCGTGGCTTGCGTAGCTGTCCAGTGCATCAGGCTTTCACTGATGTTGATGCAGTTCTTAACAGTTACGAATATCCATACAGTTACCAGGTTACAAAATTTTGGCGGGCATGGCTCATGACCGCCTGACTATTGGAGTCACCAGCGAGAATGCGGATCCGACTGCGTGCGCCCGACGAGAACGAGGCCGCGGCGGCGACTCCACTGCCGCCCACGCGCCCAGCGTCGCGTCCATCGTCCACGCAGGCGTCGCCACGCACGCCATCGCGAATGCCACCGCAGCTGGACGTGCGCTCGCCCGACTACATTGAGCAGCGCCTGGAGAACCTCAAGCGCAAGCCCAACTGGCTGTCGTACCTCGACCAGTACGTGAAAGACCACCCAGAGGACGACGATGATGAAGGAGGAGAAGGCAGCGAACGGCAAGCCACGCAAGCAGCGCAAACCAACGTGAACGCAGAGGTGCGGTGGAGTTGCGTCTGTTACCGTGGCGTGACGTTGACGGGCGGCTCACGGGTGATGCGTGGTATGTGGTGCAATGAATAGGAGGATGACGACGACGATGCTCAGGAGGAAGACGACCGACCCGGGTTTCTCAAGTCGTTGGTGTTTGCTGTGGGCGTCGTGGCGCTCACGCCGTTGTGGATCATCTCGTTCCCGTTGCTGCGTCACAAGGGCCCCGAGTGCGTTTCTCCCCGTTGCTACAGCTGTGCTTTTGGTCGTTATCTCACTGACGGTGGTCTTGTATCTTTCTAGATTCTGGCCGCTGGGGAGCTCGTCGCTGTGGGACCTGTACAAGCGCTCGCTGACGCTCATCGCGTTCGTGGTTCTTGGTGTCGAGTTGCTGTACTACGTTGTGTGCAGGGAACTGCCTGAGTGGAGTCGTGACACGTGGTTCGTACTGCAAGTGGAGATAGAAGACATGCTCGAGGCAACGACGTCGTGCCGCGCGGCGGTCTCGCGAGGCAACGAAGTGCTGATTCGCGAACTGTGCGCGCCGATCGTGATCGATGTCATCGTGCTCCAGCTCACGCTGTGGGTGACGCTGCAAGCCCACACACGATGGGGGCGTGCACTTCTCGTCGCAATAGCTGCGCTCGTGTATCTGGATGTGCCTGGTAAGGCCATCATGGCGCTTCAGCCGCTGCCACAGATTACAGGAATTGACCAGCCGTACGCTCTTCTCGACGAGGAGATCCTGGTACGTTTGTTGGGCCCCATATCTTTGGCTATACGTGGAGATGCTCATCGACGCTCTACTGCAGGTCGCTTTTGACGGCAAGAATTTGCAGCCAGGCGGCACGATTGCGTGGGTTTCCTACTGGGGCTGCGCGAGCACTGCCCCTGTGACATCGTGTGAGCTGCAGTTCCCTGCACTGTTCGACATGGGGTACGCCGCGGTGACCTTTTCGGCGATCGACCACTTCATCCCTTGCTACCGGAATCCACCGAACCCTCTGAAAGCTGAAGACTTCCGTTGCTTCGACCACATCCGCCTTCCTGTCAAGGACAAGCAGAGCATCCCAGGGTGGTCCAAAGCGAACCCAGCGCCAGCTCCCAAGGCGAAGGTTCGTGCAAGTGAGCATCGTCAAGAAGAGTTCACGCACGCTCAAAAGACGACGGAGGGGAAGCGGAAGGGAAGCCGAACAAAGAAACATCCAGTGCGAAATGTGGCTGTGGATGCTGCGAGTGGGGACACAGCCACGGAGAGATGAAAGCACAAATCTGCCTTCTCCAGATTCAGCAAATATACAATTCGTTGTGAGTCTGCACAACTACACTACTCCAAAATGGCGAGCAAACTCAAACTGCTGCAGCCGCACTTCAGATTACACGACCGAGTCGTTGGCTGCGCCGGTGTCGGCTCCTACGAGCGCTTCGCGGATGGCCTCGGCCAGCCGTGTGAGCTTGGTGGTCTCACTGTCGGCGGCCTGGGCGGCGAGCTCGAGCTGCTTCTCGTGGTATAGACGCTGTTGCGCCATCATCTTCTCCTGCTGTGCCAGCTCGCGCTCCCGCAGCTCGACTTCCTTCTTGAACTTGGCCTTCTCAAACTCGAGACGCTCACGGTCGATCGAGAGCTGCTCGATGAGATGTTTCTCGTAGTCGAAATGGCTACGGGCACCTGCTGCCACCAACCGATTATTCCTTTTCCGCAAGTACGGTAACTCTTCCACGTCTGAGATGCCAAGCTTACCGCTGTAGACCTGCGTGGGCATCGTGGATAGAGCCATCACGAAACACAGAGAGACAAGCACGTTCCAAGGTGAGAAATCCACCACACTCCTATAGCCCAACAGAACGAACGATCACTCACCATCGCAGTAGAGAAGTGGTGACCGGCCGGGCCTGTCGCAGTCGTTGTCGAGGCTCCATTCGAAGAGCTCGAGCCATGGTGGGCGTCCGCCAGGTTGCCCGTGAGCGCGTGGGCCTGGGCTTGCGCGTACGCGATCTCCGAGTCGGTGTGGAGTCCGCTTCCGCCCAGCACGACGTCGTCAATCGGAAGGCCATCGTACTGGAAGTCGCCGTGCATCTGCAAGTACCGCGAGCGGATCGACTCCTGCTTGGGCAGCATCTCGTACTCGGCCCAGCGACGCGGGTGCGCGCCGAGCAAGTGGCTGCGGATGTTATCGACGCGGAACGCGCGGAAGAACTTGGTCGTGGTCAGCGAGCGGCGGCGGCGCTTCTTGGTGTCGTTGCCGGCCTCCACGTCCTGCTGCAGTAGCTGCTCGTACTTGCCCTCGCGGCCAAAGGCCTTGCAGAATCCGCACATGGCGAGCGTCACGTCGCCGTTCACCGAGTCGCGCTCGATCGCCAGCAGCCCAAACTCCATCTCGTACTTGGGCTGCCAGTTGTGGCGGCGCGAGCGCTGCTGCTGCTGCTTGCCGCCGCGCTTGCCGTCCTTGAGGTCGTCCTTGTCCACGCCATAGTCGCCCGTGTCGTCGTCCTCGTCGTCATAGTCGTCGCCGCCGTCCATCTCTCCTGCCGTGCGCTTGCGGCGGCTGTCCGAGTCACTCGTGTCCAGCGGCAGCGAGGACGAGTCCATGAGCGACTCGGCAGGCACGGCGTCCGCCACAGCGGCCTCGGGGTCGTGCGCGCGCGCCATCATCGTAGCAGTGAGAAAGGGGTCTTGAAGCGGCGTTTGTTCGCGTCGATTTTCAAATGAGTTTGTGTGGGGGAGCTCCTGAACATGTGGAGCGCACCTCATTTGAGGCGGCGAGACAGAACGGCCTGGAATGATGTGGTGCACACCATTGAATCAGTTTAGGAAATGACCTAATTGGAGATAATTTTTGGGACATTTTGAGCTAGATTAGGATGTGGAGACCAGCACTCTGACCAAGCCTACACTCTTCGACGGAAAAGCTCCGTCGTAAAGGAAGATGCGTCGATGGATCTACGGCGTGCTGCTGGCGCTGCTCGTGCTCACGGGCACGGGTGTGTATGTGTACGAACAGCTAGCGAACGACTTCTCATCGCTCAACCACTACGAGGTGCGCTTTTCCCGAGCTGAATGGACCCACTAGAAGCGCCGGAAGAGTGATCCCCCTTTCTCCATTTCCAACTCAGGCTCTGGGGATCTCGCCGACCGCGTCGACGCTGGAGATCAAGCGCGCCTTCCGTGAGCTGTCGCTGCGATACCACCCTGACAAGGCCTCGTCTGAGCTCAACACGCGGCGCTTCCACCGCATCTCCGACGCCGCGCAGGTGCTGTCCAATGAAGAGACCCGCCACGCGTACGACCTGCAGCTCGCCGACGAGCAGCGACTGCGCGCGTACCAGCGAGATGCCGCGTGGAAGCGGCTGCGGATCCTGCCACAGTCGCGCAACATCGGTGACATTGTCTCGTTCTACCTGACCGAGTTTCCGTGGCATATCGTGAGCCTGGTGATGCAGCTTCTGGATCTCCACAACTTCATGGCTATGCTGGTGCTGCTGGGCGGCATCATCTTCGTGTTTGACCTCGTTTCTCGTATCCTTGGTGGAGTGTTCGGACTGTTCCGTCCGTCAGACTACGTTGCGGTGCCCACGAAGCTCAAAGACGAATCGCTGCGAGCCGCGCGGACCCGCCAGCAGCAGATACTAGAACAGCAGTCAGCTGCGGCCCAGGCTGAGCTGCGCCAGCGTCGATTAGAAAGCCGCCTTGCAAGTGCTGCCAAGCTCAATGGCATCTCACAATAGACACTGCGTGATGGTGCCGTCTTCATCGACTTGCAGCCGCAGTTTACATCGTCCCTTGGTGATGAAAACTTCGTGCTTGGACTTGAACTCGACGATCTCCCAGCCTTCGACGAGCAGAGCCGTGAGCGACCAGCCGTAGAAGCGGGAGAACCCCAACAGACCATGGCGGTTGAGCGGCATCTGTTCTCTCTGGAGCTGCTTGGTGACGGGGTTGTGGGCCTTGATCAGGACGGACGACGGAGATCCGATTCCCCCGAGAGAAGGCGACCTCGTGGGTGCAATCTTGCGGCCTCGGCGTTGCCAGTAGATTGGAACCAGCGCACACGCCATGCCCAACGCCACGCACAGCACACACGTCACAAGCAGTTTGGAGATCTCATAGTTGGCATCGCGCGTGAGGTCGGGAGTCGCCAGCCGCACGCAAAAGACCAGCGTGAGCGCGGCGGCTCGAGGACGGAAGTTGGTGAGCCACCAGTTGAGTTCGTGGAGCTGGACGCTCTGGTTGGCGGCATCAAAGCCCAGTCGAATGAACCACGTCGTGCTGAGCGTGACGATGCACTCGCGGATGAGCTTGGGGTAGTGCACGGCGGCGCTCTGCTCCATGAAGTCCGGGTCGTGCGGCAAGTGGTACGCGATCAGAATGGGCACAGCACTGAGCGTCATGAGCAAGACTTGAGGAAGCGTGAGCACGCCGATGCTCTGGAAGTTGAATTGCGCGGCGACCCAGAAGCTCACACACCGAAACTGGGTGTGCCTGTACGCCACCACAAAGCGCCGCAGGAACTGGACTGCAATGACCATGGCGATGCAGTTGAGCACCCAGCTGATGGACCAGTTGCTCCAGATCATGTAGCCCAGTCCCTCGGAATCGTACGACGTGCGGCTGCGCGTCACGCTGCTAGGCTCGACCCAGCAGCGCACGCTTTCGTTCAGGTACCGCAGCTCCAGAGTGCGGTAACACACCGTGGCGTTCCGATACGCCTGAACGACGGCGTCGGGTGGGGTGGACGCCGGCCAGAACTTGAGCAGCCCGGCCGTCAACGCCGTCGGCTTCCACAGCACAGGAGAGCCGACGACGCCGACGGTGCTGGGGGCACTGGGTGAGCCCACGATCTAGAGTCGGCGCATGGATTAAAGGTGAGAAGGTGAGGTGATTACATCAGGGACAGACAGTTGTACGCACCATTTCCTTAGGAATATGCACCATCTCCACGCCTTGTGCTGCCATCTCCTCGCTCAGTTTCGCATGCAACTTGGCATGCCCGTTCACAGCGAGTTTTACGAACGCCTCGACACTCGGGTAGAATTTGGCCGCGATTTTGTCGATCGTATTGGTCTCCGCCGACACGTTGTTGGTCTTGAAGCCAATGCGGCACTGCGCCGAGTCCAGGAAATGAACTAGTCCGTACTCGGTCGTGACGAAGAGTGGGAAGGACGCGTTGTACTCTGCGAGCATCATCTCGATCGTGCGGTTCGGCCCAAAGTTCTCCAAGAGCGCTTGCACAAGCGGCACAATCACCCACGCACTGCCGTCATCCTTACCTGTGTCGTTGCAGGACAGGTTAGCGACGTGTTGAGACCGTAAAACAGGGCGTTAGGAACGTACGATGCGTTGTGGTGCTGGCGTATGCAAACGAATGCCGAGCGCCGTCCATGGTCTCACCTACCAACTCGAATCTCTTGATCATACTGACGAACCACGGTCTCGCTCCGCCGTTCACGTTGCTCATGTACACCAGATACGAGGGCAGCGCTGACGCCGAGAGTAAACTGAGCCACACAATCTTGGCCAACGTCTTGAAGAACGCGCGGTGGCAGCGGGTGACAGAGTTGTCGTCAAGAACGACACCAAGGGATTCGATGTCGATCAATTCAGCGAGCGCTCGATACGGAGCCTCGCTGCTCTGCTCAAGGCGCTGAAACCATGCCGCGTACTTAGCTTCGTCGTCCCACCATTTGTCGGGACGTGGGTCTTCAGGCCGGCGTGGGATCTCTGCGAGCTTGAAGACGCCCATGGTGTTCCCCCACCAATCGCTCTTGAACGTGTTCATTCCGGACATGGCGCCACCGAGTAAGCTGAGCTGAATCGAATCGTACGAGTGCGACGTCGCTGCGTCGTTCCCAACGCGCTGCTGGGATCGGCTGAAGAACTCTGGATACAACGCCATGAAGAGCAGCATGCGAAGGTTCGACCCAATCTTCTCCACGTTGTGGATCTTCTTGTCGAATTTGAGTCGTGAAGTGGATTTTGTGATCGTCGTAAGCGGGATGCTCGTGAAGATCTTGGTTTGAGTCAGACTCACCACGCTGTTGGCACGCGCACCTGACGTAATGGCCACGTTCCGCGATAGCACTGGCTGGAGCAGCTCTTGAATGCGATCGCGTGGGATGCTGAGGCGATTATCGGCAGTCGCTCCGAACGGCGACGCCGCGATATCAATCAAAGCGCTTTCAACGATATCAAGCACGAACGCCTTGACGTAAAACGCCAACGTGATGATCTCGCTGTAGAAGCACGATTCGAGTGTCGTGGTGGAGAGCTCTTCGATGCGGAGACAGTAGGAACCCTTTGCAGCCTTCTCGGTCATGAGCGGGATCCCATCTCGGTAGACACTGGAAAATCCATTCGTGAGCGCGACGGATGGAGAAGCGACGAAGTGGAGCTCGTCTAGTGTTCGGTTCCAGTTGCGTGTGGCAAAGAGTGTCGTCATCGTGGTGTGGAATTCGGTCACGATTTGCATGAGCGCCATGCTGTTGCCGAGACCCGAATCGGTGCGTGAAGCGTTGAGAGAAGTTGGTGCGTATGTCCGTTGCTCGCCTGTCTGTGGGAAATCGAAGCACACGTACTCGGTACTGTTCTGGAAGCACCTTGTGCCATCCATGACGGCGTTCTCGTCGGAGCAGGAGATCGTGAGAAGCCACGGATCGGAGCCATTCGTCGGAAGGATCCACACACCAACGGAATTGTTCGGTAGCTCAGCACTAGAATGCACAAAATGTCGAGGCCGTGGCGCGAAGATGCCGGCAGGAAACTCACTGGCTTGCGTGATGAGCGAATAATAGAACGACATTGTCTGGAACTCTTCCGGGCTGAGTAGGTGGTGGATCGAGTCGATGTCAAACGAGCCGGAAGACTCGAGCTGCCCGCGAATGGCGTCATTCCCGACCACGACTTCAAGAACTTGACGCAGTATCGCCACGAGAGCATGGCCTGAGACTTGGCCTGTTGATGATCGTCGGACATCGTCGTCCCAGACGTAGGCGCTCGTGTCTGTTTGGACCGTGTCGACGCGCAGCGTCGGGTTCTGGATCATGAGTACATTCTTGATCGGGATCACAAACGACCACAGCACATAGAGACAGATGACCGCGATACCACCGCGTCGGCTCCGTGGTGGAATCGGTCTCTGCACGACGCGGGTGAGCGAGGATGTCCGGAACGTACTCGCCTTCCGCAAGGGTTCAGTCGGAAGCAAGACGTCGAGGCTGTTGACCCCCCGTTCCTCTGCCGCTCTCGGTGGCTGCTCCATGTCTGCATCCAGTAGAATGCGACTCGAGCGCTCCTGTGAGACCAGGCGAAGCGTGCTGAATCTGCCATCGTCGGTGCGTCCCAACCCGACAAGACAGACAAATGCCACGGCATCAGCCGCTTTTAGCTTTCTGGTTGTGAAGGCTTTCTATTCTCAGAAATGAGTTCTACTATGGCCTCCTATGATTGGAGACTCAGTTGAAGTGTCAGAGCTTGAGGCAGAGCCAATGGGCGGCGGCGCCTTTGTGAGACCTTGAAGACAATACTTGTAGCTGCACGCACAGACAGCCGCCGAGCCTACACACCACAGCAGCACACGGGCGCTAGCTGAAGATGGAAGGCTCTCCATCAAGACCGCGGGAGTCCGAGCAGACGCTGGGCCGCCGCCGCAGCTCCAAGTCCATTGCCGTCCCTCTGGATGCCGCCAAGCACAAGTATGACTCGCCTTTCGACGCGAGTCTAGCGGTCGCGAGGAAGCGCTCGCAGCAGGAGAAGCTATGGGAGATGTTCGCGACCTACGCGCTTCAAATGTCCTCAGAAGACCCGACGCGGATGCGCGTGCAGAACGTGATCCGACTGCTGCAGGACTGCGGCGTCATCGACGGCTCCAACTCCGACGAAGCGAAGATGATCGAGAAGGAAGTCAAGATCGTGTGCGACTCGTTCCTCAAGCTCAACCCCAGCGACCGCGACAACACCAAGCGCATGGACTTCACGGCGTTCCTCGGGCTGCTCATGCACTTTGCTGAAATGGTTAGAATGGTGCGGACTCACCCTGACGTCTGCGTGAAATTAACATGACCTTCATGTGCCGTTGTGGATCAGAGTGGCGACCAAGACCCGACGCGAGCCTACGACTCGCTTGTGCGGACGTGTCTTGAAAAGCAGCAGAAGCCACGAGCACGAACGCCCGTGGTTAAAGAGCTGCAGGAGTGCAAGAAGGTCATGCAGGCGTTTGAAGAACCCCTCACAAAGGTGCTGCTGGATCATCCCACATCCCCAAACTCACGACGCTGACTCTGTGTTTACTGGAACCACAGCTCTTTAGTTTCTACGCGAGTATCACGCACGCCAAGTTAGAGAAGCTGGATCGCAAGATGGCGCAGCTCAGTCCGCCTCACATGGGCTACGCCGAGTGCCTCGCGTTCGCCCGCAAGTACGGCGTGATCGCCCACGGCGTGCTCACCACGACCGAGTTCGCCACGCTGTACATCGACTCGCTCACGAAAGCGCCTGCCCACGAGTGCGAGCGAGTGCTTCGCTTCGACGGCTTCTGTGAGCTCATGGTCCGTATCTCGCGCCGCGCCTGTCCCGGCGACCACCTCACTCCGGACCGGAAGCTCAAAGGGCTCTTCCAGCTCATGTGGCTCGCGTCGTCCTCCATGTCGCCACGCTCGCTCAAGATCACGGATGTGCTCAAGACGGACAAGGTGGACGTGACTAAGCTCTTCCAACTGCACTTCGAAAAGTTCTGGAAGCGCGAGAACTACGAAAACTACGTCGGAGACCGAGTCGGCACGTCATCGTCGTCCTCGGGTATCACGTTGGAAGAGGACGCCGCAAGACTCAGTCTACAGGATGGATCTTCTTCAGCAAATGGAGGTGCGGTGCACCCGCCAGGGGCTCCAACGTCCCCACTGCGGCGCGGCATGCCACGAAGACTCAGTCTGTGCGTCCAGACCGTGGCTGTGAGCGAAAGCGGCAAGCCCAAGACGCTCCAGCGACGCTTCTCGATCCAGACGCCGACGACGCCCTAGCTGGTGGTGTAAGGCGCACAAATCGAATTTCTTTTTCATCTCTTTGTGTTAAAACTCATAAATATTCTAGTGCTTCAAGATCTTCGGCAAACTTCCCATCACTTTACCTTTCCCAGCCTTGATCTTTCAAGATGGCGCCGAAGAACAAGTCGAGAACAACCAAGGCGAAGAACACGACGATGACGGATGAGGAAGCAAAGCCTATCCGTTCGGAGGCGGTGGAGAAGGGCGGTGGAGAAGAGCTCAGCGCGATCGGTGCCGGGAACAGTGCCACTAGCACCCGTCTCGACAATGGGCTGAGGGCGAATGGAGAGGAACACCTCTACGACCAGATCATGCAACTCGCTGTTCACGTGGAAGACGACCCGCCAGTGATATTTGGTTGGCAGAATGTGGAGGAATTCGTTCGGGCTATCAACGCTGCTCGGGCGCAAGT
>JAADXN010000237.1:0-33542 GCA_023337875.1 Pythium apleroticum | reverse complement strand
TCTAGGGTGATTGGGTATTTGGGTATTAGCAATGATTGGAGAACACAGAGAACCACAGACAGCGCAGCCAGCAGGGAAAACCAAAGAAATGAAATCATTCGGTAATTTACCACCAACTACTCAAGTCTCCCATTCCAAGATACTTGATTATAGAATGAATGGTCAATATATATGGCGTTAGTGGTAGTGAGTGGGAGTGCACTTTTGACAGCGGACACGCTGATTGGCTAAATTGAAGCGGGAAGAAGGATAAACTTCAAGGTTCTAACTGGCCGCAGGCTAGCCTGAGCTAATCCAAAGAAAAATACATGTCTGCTTCTGGTATATTACTTTTGGAAAGTAATTTATCCTCTTTGATGTGGCCACACTGTTGACCAGCGCGAAGATTGCAATTCAAATTCCATCGCTCTGTTTTTTCTTCGCGCGAAAACCCTGATGCCGAGTGGCCAGTGCTCACAAATCACAGACTTTGGACTGCTTCGAACAATCCAGAACAGCTGTCGTGAGAATGTCGATAAAAATCGGATTTTCACGAACACCTCCCATAAAAATCCGAAAAACGCTTTGTGCCTGTTCTGCAGGATTGGGGAGGTGGCACCTCACAGGTGCCACGCCAGACTGTCACATAGAACTCCCGTTCAGACCGAAGTGTCCCCGCCACCCATCACTTCTAAAAAGAATCAATCGCCCTGGTCGGCGTGTCATTCCAACGACAACCAAACGAGCGAGGCGTTGTTCTCCACAGGATTCTTGCAGTAGTGAATGAGCTCATGCAAACCTGCACAGTATCCGCTCAGCGCAGCGCAAGCTCGTTGATCCGCTTGCAAGGCCATCCATTTTCTGTGACGTGGTGATGAAAGCAACTGGAGCACATGGATCCTTGGAATTTGACCGAAGTCATCGCAAGAGTGCGGAGGGGTAGGGCTCGCTTCTTACTGTACAGTATGACGCATCGGATGCGGCATCCGACGTTGGAGGAGATTCTGCCGGTTGAAGGACTCAACCCCTTCGAACTCGGTCAGATTCCGCCGGCGAAGTCATCTCTCCCGTTGCTGACGCCTCGCAGGCACCGTCGAACCTGTGAAACCCAATCCACGCCCTATCCCTTTCCTTCTCCAAACAACTGGCTGTATAAAATCCGACAGGCAAATTCAAAACCCATCGCGGGACGAAAAAAACCCATCGGTGAGACACCATCACTCTTCGCTGCCTCCAGTTTGCGTGCGTTGCGTCGTTGTCGTGGCGAAGTGGGAGGAGTGAGTGAGTGTTGCCTTCGTGTTGTGGCCCAAACAACCAACCTGTACGGTACAGTCCGTTCAAAGGGGGTTGTATCGGAAAGCGCCGCCAACACCAACAGCAACGACAGCTCGGCGATCGCCAACGCCAACAAGAGCCAACGCCAACGCCAACAAACTCCACGGCGCCAACAAGTGTGCGTGGGAAGAGCGCATCGCACATCTCCATATCGCACGGCAACGCGACGCCAACAGTGCGCGCTCCGTGACGACGCATAGAGAACCCGAGGCGCCGACGGCGAGATTCAATACCGCGCCGTTTAGCAGCGATTCGCCGCGACTGACCAGACAGCCAGCACCGCGCAGTGGGCGTGTCTAGTGCTCGTTTTCGACCAACTACTACTACTACCCGCGAGATCAGGTGCGTGCGCATTCGGACCTTCATGTGCCGATCAAAGGCGAATCAGAGGCCGAACTGACGTGGGTTGTGATGGCATGCGATGCAGCAGCCGAATCCGGAAGCGTCGCGCTCGCTCTCAGGTTCCAGCTTCCTGAAGCAAACGCCCCGACCGTCCATTCCTGGATCCCGAAAAGCGATCGTACCGAGGAAAGCCTCCGTTTCCAGGTAAGTGAGCGAGTAGACTGTTTCTGAATGGCCCACAGTGCGGGAGGGGGGAGAGGAGACTGTTCCCACGTCGGAGGGGCTGCGTTTGGGGTAGATCAACGGATCTACTGCGCAGATTCCCCCCTCTCCTGTCCGCGTTTGTTTCCACTGAGAGACAAACGAAGTGGTGTGGGCGATTCCCCCACCCATTCATTCCCGAGTCATCGGCGACAGCATAACTGACCGGCCTCTTCTCTATCGTTCACTCTAGACCGCTCTTTCGTATCCCCCCACGTATCGACGGACATCCGTATCGACGACGATCTCTGACCCAGACATCATGTCCCCGCGAAAGACTGCGGCCACTACCAAGGCCTCTGCGAACACCGTCGCCAAGCCCTTTGTCCACAGTAAGAACGTGAGCGTGAGCCCGCCAGTAATGAACGACAAGCGATCCCCGCCGCTGTCATGGAAAGAAGCGGTGCAGCGCGCACCAGCCCAGCCTCAGCCAAAGACCCCCACATCCACGACGGATCAGCCATCAGGATCCGATTTCTGCACGCCCACGAAGCTCGCCGCGCGATCACGAAGCGTGTCTCGAATAGTTCAGAGCGCCACGTATCGTAAGCGCGGCGATCTCTTCCCTGTGAGCGGCTCAGCGGAAGGACACTCGACGAACTCGACCGAAGACGAGCCGTCTGCCGCAATGGGTTCAGTGCCCGCGGCCCACGCGAAGAAGAATGGCGTCGTGAAGCAAGTTTCGTTCAAGAGTGACGACTCCAAGTGTGCAGCGACGGAGAAGAAGACCCGCACAGACTCGGACTCGCAGCGCTTCACCGACCTCGTAAATCGACTGGGGCTCAACGACACACAGCTCATGCTGGCGCACAACCACGGAAAGAAGAAGCCCGCTGCAACTGGCGGCCGTCCTCGTTCTGCGTCTGCGGATACGGTGCTACTACGGCGGGAGTCGCCTCCGTTGTTTGCGCTGACCGACTCGCCTGTGACTGCTGCTGAATTGAAGAATGGAAAAGTGAATAGCGCCTCGTTCCGAATGTCACGGAAGAACCGCGCGATGAGTGTCCCGAACGCTGCGCCAGTCAGCGAGATCGGCGCAGAAACGAAGCACGATGGAGCTCCTCACGATGAACGTGCGAAGCGGTTGTTCGAGATCGCGAAGACCGGCGTGACGTCGGAAGAAGACACGACGAGCAGCTCGGAGCTGGACTGCGATGACACGCACAGCGAGTCCACGTCCGATTCGTCGTGCTCGAGCCCACGCCACAGCAACGCGACCCACTATGCTGTTCAGCACGATCCTGTCCATTTGCAGTCGATGGGCACTGTGGATGAGCACGATGATTTCTCCGACTTCATGACGCCGGAAGACGAAGAAGAGGAAGAACAGCACGAGGCATTCATGCTACTTGACCGTATCAACAGCCTGTCGGCGGAGTTCAAGGCACACCGCGAGTATGAGGAGTCGAGCGCGTTGGCCTGGTCCGTCCAGCACGCTGCTCGTCAAGGGGTGATTTCTCCACAGCTTCAGCAAAGTCTGCTTACGAACATCCGCAACGGTGCGTGGGAAGAATCTCGAGATGTCTTGTACCACAAGTGTCACTTGGTTCCTGCCGTCGGTAGCGTCGCTGAGACTCAAGCCGCCTCGCCAATCGACCCAAGTGTCGAGGAGTCGTTCGCGCGGTGCGTGGACGAGTTGTCGCCAACCGACTCGAGCGAGGCCCGCCACCAGAAACTCCGTGTGCTGAAGTTGCTGTCGGACTTGCTGACGAAGTGGGTGAAGATTGTCGGCTACGAGCGAGGTTTGAGCGAGGAGCATGTCGCGCTCACGAGCGGCTCGGTGTTCTTGGCTGGCTCGTACCGGTTGGGTCTCAACGACCCGCTCTCGGACATCGACGCTGTCTGTGTTGCACCGTGGCACGTGACGCACGAAGACTTCTTTAGCTCGTTCTGTACGCTGCTGGCACAGACAAGTGGTGTCACGCATTTGGCTCCCGTGCCAAACGCGTACGTCCCGCTGATCTCGCTGTCGTTCCTCGACGTGAGTGTGGATCTTCTGTTTGCGAGACTCCCGATGACTGGCGTGGAGTCCTCGCAGGAAATCGACTCGGACCACATCCTTGTGAATGTCGATCCAACGTCGATGAAGAGTCTGAACGCCCCACGTGTGAGTTCGATGCTCCTGTGTCTGGTGCCCAAGCGTCGCGTCTTCCGCGTTTTGCTGCGTGCTGTGCGTGCTTGGGCCCGTCGTCGTGGTATCTACTCGTCGAAGCTCGGGTACCTCGGTGGCGTCAGTTGGGCCATTCTTGTGGCATTCGTCTGCCAGATGTACCCAGAAGCAGAGCCCTCGAAGCTCTTTGTGCGGTTCTTCCAAGTGTTCTCCGAGTGGCAGTGGCCACGGCCGGTCATGTTGAATATGGTGTATGATGCGGGTCTCGGCTTTGAGATGTGGGACCCTCGTCAGAACCTATACGACCGCTCCCACATCATGCCAGTTGTGACCCCGGCGTATCCACACATGAACTCGGCTGTGCAGGTGTCGCAGTCGACGTTCTCGGTGATCTACGAAGAGATTTGGCGAGCGAGGTATCTGGCCGAAGCTGCTGACGGCATCTCGCGTTCCATCAGCCTGGCTGCTTCACCCGCGTCTGTGGACGGTGCAATGGTCGGCCCTATGGGAGACGTTGTCGGTGCTGTGAGTCCCGCTTTGAGCGTCAACACTGGAGCCTCGCCCATGGCTCCAGGATTGACCGCTTCCGTCAACAGTGGAAACGCGTGCGAGTGGGACAAGTTGTTCCAGCGTTCGAACTTCTTCATTCGGTACGATTCATACCTGGTGGTTGACTTCTACGCTGAATCGTCGTCGTCGATGCACGTGTGGGGCAAGTTCGTGCAGTCGCGCCTTCGCAAGTTGGTGGACAGTCTGCAGCACTTGTCATCAGTCTCCCGTGTGCACGCTTTCCCGTTGTACTTTTCGAACACGAGCGATGGCCGCACGCCAGGCTCGTGCATGTTCATCGGTGTGGAGTTCCAGTCGCGCTCACGCACAAATACCGAGATCCACGGACAGGCCAAGGACGACCCCGAGATCAAGAGCAACCTGGAGCGAACGATTCGATTCTTCATGGCAACAGATCTACAGCAGCTCGCCGAGAAGAAGCAGGACATGACTGCCGAGGCGCGGCTATTGACGTGGGGAGAGCTCCCAGACTTCGTGTTCGAGCATGGGCGTCCAGCAGCTGTGGTCGAGCGGGCCGAGTACCACGAAGACATGGAGCGCATGACGATGATGCAGAGCCACGGCATGAACTACCGCTCACCAGGCGGCGGTCAATACAGCGGCGGCGGTGATCGATTTGGTAGTGGTAAGTGGCGGAGTCCGAATGGCGGAGCTCGCAACGGAGGTGGAGGTCGGTACTTCGGTCCCAAGTCTGGCCAGCACAGTGCCGGCAAGCCTCGCAGCGGCGGAGCTGGTGCGGCCAAGCCCTACTACATGGCTCAAGCAGGATGAGCTCGAGTCTCGCGTGGCGTCATCTCCATGGACGCCCCGGCAATTTATTTATGCGTGTCTTCATCATGAGCAATGTGCAAGAGGCCAAGCGACCGTGCAGAACCAACAGAAGCCTCATGCCGATGGGGCTGAAGGAAAGTCCGACAGACCGAGCTAATCTTTAGCTTCGGGACTTTACGGTCTCTGTTCAAGTCAAGCACCAAGGGAGCAGTGCGACAAAGGCACGGTGCCTTCACTGTGAGTACGCACTCGTCCCGTTCCAGGTCCTCCATCGCGTGGTTCACATTCGTCTCCAGTTTTCATTCGTGTGGGTGGGTGCTCACCTGGATGATCCTTTAGGTACAGTTTTACAGCTATTCCGACTTTCCCATTAGCATAATTCCAGGGTTACCGTAAGGTTACAGGTCTTGTAATGAGGTGCTTTACTGTACTCTGGTTGCGTTCTCGCCACGACGGGTCCTTATCACCGGGTTTGTTGCAGCGTCTCCACAGCCAGGATCGACCTCAAGGACAGACCGTCGGGCGAACCCGACCCGACCCATCGAGAAGTGCGAGTTAGATCCCCCCAGAGTCTATCCATCACCTCTTCGTCTCTCGGCCTTTAGTTCGCCCCCGGAAGAAGCCTCGCCATGTCGACGTCTCGCAAGTATGTGAAGGGCCTGGGCGCCGGCGGCATGCACACGGGCCGCCGCAACCGCCAGGAGACGATGCTCACGATCCGCAAGGCCAAGAAGGAGGACGCGTACGCCACGCGCCGCAACCTCAAGGCGAACCACCTGCTGGACGAGGCCACCGCCGCGGCGCTGAGCGTCGAAGCCGCGGCCGGCGTGGACGGCGCCGTCGCGGGGGACGAGGCCACGGTGCTCAAGGACGTGCAGTCGCGCAAGGAGCTGCTGCAGCACATCGCCTCGCGCTCGCACGCGCTGCTCATCGGCATCCAGCACAAGGACCCGGCGACGCGCCAGAAGTCGATGCGCGGCTTCGTGTACCTGCTCTCGAGCGGCGTGCCGCCGCTGTTCGACGCGCAGGACTCGCAGCACGTCGGCCTCTGGCAGACGATCCTCGCGGCGCTGCCGTGGTTCGTCGCGATCCTGAACGAAGACATCAAGGACGCGGCCGCGATGCAGCTGCACTCGGACGCGGCGTTTGCGCTGCGGTTCATCGCGTCGATGGACAAGGCGAGCATTGTGATCCAGTCTGGCGCTGTGCCGAAGCTCGTGCAGCTCTTCCAGTCAGGAATCTCGGAGCTGCAGATCCAGGCGGCGTGGTGTCTCGGAAACGTGGCGTCCGAGTCGGCGGAATGCTGCGAGGTCGTGCTCAAGTCGTGTCCGATTGCGCAGGTTCTACCGCACATTCGTATGTCGACACCTGCGCTGCGTCGCGCAGCCGTGTGGCTGCTGCGTAACCTCGTCGAGTATCCGGATGCAATCAAGCAGACGGGCGCGTTGCCGGATGAGACCAAGCGCGAGTTATTGGAGACGCTGCCCAGCATCATCGTCCAGCTCGCGAGTGAGAAAGTCCACAGCTTTGCGACTGCGAACGGCCAGGCGGACGGCTCTGTGGTGTTCAAGCCGTCGCCGACCATTGCACCGTGGCGGATATTCGAGATCGCCACGGGCAAGCCCGCACCAAACGATATCGCGGTCGTGCGCTTCATCCGTGAAGTCGATGAGGCGACTGTGGAAGTCATGGACGTGGACGTGAACTTCGAGACGGGCGAGAACATGATCTTCCAAGTGCCACGGGCGTCGCTCCGTCCGATGCAGGTCGTGGACGAAGCAATCGGAGACGACGAAGACCTCGAAGACGAGGAGGAAGAAGAGAACCTCGATGAAAAGGTGCTCACTCTGTGTGATAGCTGCTGGGTGCTGGTCGAGTTGAGTGTCGAGGACCGAGACATTGTCGCGGGTCTGATCCACAGCGGACTTTGCCTTCGACTCGTCGAGCTGCTTTACATCTCCCAGAGTAGCATCATTCTGGCGCCTATTCTGCGGTTGCTGGGCAACATCGTGTCAGCCGATGTCGTGTTCTCCCAGGCTGTGATCGAAGCCCGTCTGCTGGAAGTCATGCCAAGCGTCATGACCAACACGAGCCGTGCCGTCCGTGAAGAAGCCTGCTGGATGCTGTCGAACATTGCTGGCGGTCAAGCCGAGCAGGTGCTGGCGCTCATCCAGGCTCCAGGCGTCGTTCCCAGCCTGCTCGAGCAAGTGGCGTGGGCCGAATTTGGCGTGAAGCGAGAGGCGACCTGGGCTATTTGCAACGTGATCGTCCAGGCGGATGCCGACTACATCCGTGAAATGGTGCGGATGGGAGTGTTGCAGTCCTTCTGTCCTTTGTTGGAGGAATGGGAGGACCCTATGGTGGAGCTCGTAATCCTGGAAGCGATCGAGGCGCTACTACAGAAGACTCAGGACGACGGTCGTGTGGCAGTGGAAGAGAGTGGCTGTCTCGAGCGCATTGAAGAGCTGTGCTACGACCCGAACACCGAGGTGAGTGGCGCTGCGTCCGAGATGATGGACAAGTGGTTCACCGACGACCACGCCGAGGACGCGGACTCGGCCCTCACGGGCCCATCGGTGGTTGGCGAAGGCGCCCAGGCGCAAGTGAACTTCCAGCCAGTCGAGGGCGCCGTGCAGTTCAACTTCGGCGGCAACCTGAGCTAAGCATCCCTTCCCCATAGTAACGTGACGTGTCCTCCCTGTGATAGGACACTGCACCCGTAGATGTGCATACACAAAATAGGAGAGCCATCGACAGTATTAGCATAACAAGTCTCGTTCCTCCATTTCCACCAGGAGCCTTGAGTACAGTACACTGACGAGTGCTGTCTTGACTCAGCTTCGTCGACGGATCGGACGGGAAGCCACAAACGTCAATGGAGCCACTTGGCGTCTCATCAATCGACCTCGGCAGGAATCGAATCATCTGATCATGGTCCAAAGGAGCTGCTGGCCGGAAGACTCTTCCGAAGAGAGCTCTTCGCATGTCGCAGTGGCATTGCGTAGTACCCCCGGGCGTCTAATGAACACTTCGTGTCGATTGCACAGCAATCAGCAACCCTAGCATGACGCTGAGTCAGCGATTGGTGGACGTTTCTTGCGATCGCCATAGGGAGATGCGTTTGCTACCGCCAATGAATCTTGGAACGTGCTGGACGTGGGATTTGATTGGGCCACGCGGCTGCGTGACAGGTGCACGTCACTATCGATCGACTAAAATCGACAGGTGCACTTTGGCGGTGCACACTGGCAGAGATGAGAGAATGGCTCCAGTATTTTTTGGGTTTTCTTTCTCTTTCTCTCACAAGTCGCGTGTGTGTCGACTGTTGATCATGGGCATGCGGCAACTTCAAGAGAAGTGAACGCAACATCATGAGAGAGGAATGACTGCGGTTACAGAAAGATGGCATCGAACCTCGTAGACACCTCACTTGTGTAACTTACAGTAATACATCCAACATCTTTGCACGAATAACGAATGGCCCAGCGCGGCTGGAACCGCGAAGTTCATCCACAGATCTGATCACTCCCATCGCCCTTGCCCCAATCGGAGCAGCGCTGGAAGATCGCTGGACGAACGACATTTTGTTGTGTGTGTGGACTTCGTATTGGCAACTTTCAGAAATCGTACCATTCCATTCTGAGGTATCCAACAGTGAAGTGTCACACTGGTCATTTTCAGAACACAGTCTCTTCCCGAAGATTTTCGACTCTTTGATTTCCGTGTTGTACCTCTTTTTGATTGAATTTATCAAACCACCACATCTACCGCTACGTCTGTTCTCCGACTCGTTGGAGATTGCAGGAGGGTTCGGGTTGCAATCGACTAGGGCACGCGTAACTTTCATGGCGTAAGCTTCAGCACTGCACATAAATAACTTCGCCTCCGTGCCGACCGACCCCCCAGGATTTCCTCGTTGCCATTCTCCATTTTGCCTCCACGTAGTCGACGGAAACGTCCATTGACCGCCGTTCGCCCTCGCTCTCCTCGCCGCCGCCGACGCCCGAAGAAGAAGAAGCCTCCAAGGACCTCTTCATTTGATCCGCCGTCGTCCACTTCGCACTTGAGCCTTCAGTCCCGTTCTCCGGAGCCGTCTGAAGCCTTTTATTCCTCATCGAAAGGGAGCGGTAGAGAACCGAGCCGTACGTTCTTGAGTTTGCTGGTCGATCGCATCGTCAGCAGATTTCAAAGCGAGAGAAGCAAGCCGTCCGCGCGTTCCTGAGTGAAGCGACCCCCCTCTGCCCTTGGATGGACAACTCGGGGCTCTTTACTACGTCACCTCATGTGTTGAATGCTACGTTGGCATCCAGCAACGACGGGATCGCAACCAACCGCACGGGAGGCGACCAGGACCAAGAGAAAGACGGTATAGAATGTGTCAAGCTGACTGTGAACGAGTTCGCGGCGACGACGCCGCGCATGCCCACCGTCGGCTCTGCGGCTGCGTCCCCAAGAGCGCAGCCACCGACGCCGAGCTCCTTGTCTACTTTCTACCAGACATTGGCTACGCCTAGAGACTCGAGCTCGAGCCTGCACTTCTTTTCCGCCACGGCAATGAACGAAGGGCTCGAAGGACAACATGAAGAACAACTAATTGAAGGAGAGACGCGTGCCTCGCACCGCGACCGTTTCCTGAGCGACGCCGAGCGCCTTGTCGTGGCCGACCCACTCAAGACGCGCGAGTCGTTCCGGGAGATCGAGCTGTCGACCACGCAGGCGGAATGGCACGAGCGGTCGGTGGACCACGTGCTTGCGATGCTGGACACGGATGCCAAGCACGGCCTCACTAGTGACGAGGCGGCCAAGCGACTCGCGTTGCACGGCCCCAACTCGCTGGAGGCTGACAAGAAGACGCCGGTCGCGATCATCTTCCTGCTGCAGTACATGAACCTGATCATGGGTCTGCTCATGGCCGCTGCTCTCGCGTCGATCGCTCTGCAGGAGTTCGTGGAAGGATTAGCTATCATGGCGATCGTGACGCTAAACGCCGTGATCGCGACGATCCAGGAGAAGAGCGCGAGCGATGCCCTGGATGCCCTGCAAAAGATGTCGTCGCCACAGTGTTGCGTGATCCGTGATGGACGCCAGCAGATGATCCCGAGTGAGCAGCTCGTCGATGGTGACATCGTCGTGCTCGCTACGGGAGACGTGATCCCTGCGGATCTGCGTCTCGTGTTCAGCTCGGACTTCAAGGTGAACGAGATGATCCTGACCGGAGAGTCTGAAGATGTCTTGAAGAAGTACGACGCGCCGATGGGCAAGACGCAGAAGCTCACGGCCGACAACATGGTGTTTGCGTCGACCTCGGTCGCAACGGGCAACGCCGTTGGCGTCGTTGTCGAGACCGGCATGGCTACCCGTGTTGGCTCCATCGCTGCTCTGCTGAAGGGATCCTCGACCACCGAGGACGGCAAGAAGAAGAACTTCTTCCGCCGTTTCATGGACAAGTACCAGCCGAAGATGACGCCGCTGCAGCACTCGCTGCACCGCCTCGGTGTCTTCATGGGCACTGTTGTCTGCGGTGTTTGTGTCGTTGTCTTCGTCGTCGGTATGCTCCGCGGCAACAAGGATCCAAAGCACCCAGACCGCCCGATCTGGCTGTACATGGTGATGATCGCTGTTACGCTGGCTGTGAGTGCCGTCCCAGAAGGACTGCCGATGGTCGTCACGATCTGTCTGTCGACCGGTACCGCCGACATGGTCAAGAAGAACGTGCTCGTGCGCAAGCTCGCTGCTGTTGAGTCGCTCGGCGCCAGCTCGGTCATCTGTACGGACAAGACGGGCACGCTCACCGAGGGCAAGATGACGGCCATCAAGATGTGGGGTGACTCGCTCGAGTACTCGATCACCGGCACGGGCTTCGAGCCGGTCGGTGACATCCTCCACAACGGCGTCAGCCAGACCAAGTCGAACGTGCTCATTCGATCGACCCTTCTATCTGCTGCGTTGTGCAGCAACACCAGCCTGCAGAAGGAGCAGTCGGACGATGGCCGCACTGTTTGGGTCCCGATGGGTAACTCGTCGGAGGCTCCGCTGGTCGTCGCCGCGGCGAAGGCTGGCCTTTGGCGTGAGACTGTCTCGCAGGACTACCCTCGTGTGGCGGAGATTCCGTTCTCGTCGTCGCGCAAGATGATGATTACTGTGAACCAGCTCCCGGCAGGCTCCTCGTCCTTCGGCGATCTCAACCTGCCACCTCACACCCAGTTCGTCGCGAACGTCAAGGGTGCGCCAAACTACATCACCCAGAACTGCACGGAGTTTGTTCGAACCGACGGCTCTATCTCGTCGCTTGGTCCGAACGACCGGCGCGCGATCTTGAATGCTGTGGACGAGCTCTCCTCCCAGGCACTTCGTGTCTTGGCTGTCGCCGTCCGTCCTCTGCACGCGCTGCCATACGACGGTGGTGAGGAAGACATCGACACCAAGTTTGATGCTCTGTGCGAGCCACTGATCTTTGTCGGTCTGATCGCCTCCATTGACCCTCCGCGTGCTGGTGTCAAGGACTCGATCTTCCAGGCCCGCAACGCTGGCGTGCGCACGGTGATGATCACGGGTGACTACCACAAGACCGCTGTGGCCATCGCGAAGGACATTGACCTCCTGCCAGTCGGTGCTGACTGCGACGCCGAAGCCGTTGACTGTGGCGTGCTTCGTCCTCACGGAGTGTACATTGCCGAGCACGACCTTGATGAGATTACCAGTCGCTGCTCGGTGTTTGCTCGCGCGAAGCCTGAGGACAAGATTGAGATCGTGAAGTCGCTGCAGCGTCAGGGTCACGTCGCGTCGATGACGGGAGACGGTGTGAACGATGCTCCTGCGTTGAAGGAGGCCGACATTGGTGTCGCCATGGGCATCGCCGGTACGGCTGTGGCCAAGGGCGCGTCAGACATGATCCTCACGGACGACAACTTCTGCAGCATTGTGTCGGCTGTCGAGAAGGGTCGTGAGACGTACGCCAACATTCAGCGCTTTGTGTGCTTCCTGCTGTCGACGAACTTCGGTGAGATCTCGATGATCTTTATCGCGATCGCCATCGGTATGCCGAACCCGCTTGAGCCGCTCCAGATCCTGGTGCTGAACATCTTCGCGGATGGCATGGCTGCCGTCGCGTTGAGTCTTGAGAAGGGAGACGGCACGGTCATGAGCGAGCGTCCTCGTCCTCGTTCGCAGCAGATCATCCACGGCCGCCTGTGGGTGCTTGTGCTGTTCAACGCCTTCTTGATCGCTTGTGGTGCGCTCATTGTGTTCACATTCGGCCTCTACTGGAACTTCGACAAGATCCTGCTGAACGACATCCTCTCTGGCGTTGACCGCGATGCTGGTCCGGACGGATACATGAACGCTGTGTGCCGTCGCTGGATGGGCGTGAACGCTGGCTGGCGCCAGTACTCGAACTGTGACGCCCGCTCTCCTGCCGGCGTGCCGCTGTTCGCGAACGGAGTGCCAGACGATGTGACGTGCTACACGGGCGAGTACGACTGCATCTCGGAGGGTATCTCGCGCGCGCAGACCATGACGTTTGTGTACATCACCAACATGGAGCTGTTGCGTGCGTACACGGCGCGTAGCTTCACCAAGTCGATGTTCCGCGACATGCTCACGAACAAGTGGATGCAGTGGGCGGCGGTCGGCTCCGTTGCGCTCACCATCTCGGTGACCAACATCCCAGTGATCATGGACGACCTCTTCGGCTTCGCGTACATCGAGTGGTTCCAGTGGCTCTTCTCGATCATGTTCGCGGTGTTGATGATCGCCTTCGGCGAGACGCTCAAGTTCGTCTACCGCCGTCGCGACCGCAAGAAGCTTCAGTGGCAGACTGTCCAGGACGGCTTCAACAACGCCATGCTCGAGCTGCGCAACCTGCGCTCGCACATGCAGCGCATGGAGGAGAAGCTGGACATTGCAACGGAGACCGGCTACGTGCGCTTCGCCGACGCGGCGCCGCCAGCCTCCGACACCTCGGCTTCGTCCAACAGCTCGGCGTCCTCGTCTCCGACGTTCCAGTCGCCGATCGCCTCGAGCCTCAAGGCGCCTGCCTCGCCTGGCCCGCTGCCGCCTCGCGGCGCGTAGTCGTGTCAAGCCCCTCACTGCACATCTGCATGTCCAAGCGTGGTGATCTAGCGTCCTAGCTTGTTGCATTTCCGAAGACGCCTGTGTACTCACTGGACACAGGCCTGCATAGCACCTACTTACACCAAACTCGCCGTCCTCACACTTGGTGGTGACAAAAGCCCCATAAACAATCTCAAATGCATTGCATTTGGCGAGACCACTTCTGCGTGCTGCTGTTGTCCTCTTCTGTTTGCTTACAGTCGCTCACATGACGATGGTTCCTGGCTCTGGAATGTTGGCTGAGATGGCCTTGTGCGGCAGAATGAGTCCTCCGTTGATGAACTTTTCGTCCTTGACTTGCACGTCCTCGCCGATCACCGTGATCCCTTCAATGCGGCACTAACACACAAACACGACCGACAGTATGAGCAAGCAGCAGGCCAATAAACAGCTCCTCCCGAGCAGCAACCGGCCACGCACCCAGCGTCCGATGGTGGAGCCCCAGCCAATGATGCTCGAGTAGATCCACGAGTTGGCCCGCACGGTCACGCCCCGCAGCAGCGTCGTGCGGCTCAGACGAACGCCGTCGCCGATCACGCAGCCGGCTCCGATGACGACGTTGGGGCCGATGAGACAGCCCTCGCCGATGGTCGCGGTCGGGTCCACCACGACGCTGCCGACAAACTTGGAGCCCGTGGTGAGCGACGAGGGGTCATGGCGCTGGACGTAGTCCAGGTGCAGACACATGCCCGTGAGGAAGTCCTTGGGCTGGCCCACGTCCATCCAGTACCCGGGCAGCACCATCGAGAACAAGTTACCCTCGGCGGCCATCTGAGGGAAGATTTCCTTCTCGATGGACGTCGGACGAAGCTGAAAACATCATCCAGTCCACCATCAGAGGCTAGCTGGTCATCAAGGAGAGCGGGTTTGATTGATTGATGGACGTACCTGGATGCGGTCGAGGATCTCGCGGCTGAAGATGTAGATGCCGGCGTTGATCTTGTTGCCGACGTACTCTCGCGGCTTCTCCACGAAGCGCTGGATCTGGCCGTCCTCCGCCGAGATCACGACGCCGTACTTGGACGGCTCGTCCACGCGCGTGACGAGGATCGTGCCTTCGGCGCCGTGGCTGTTGTGGAAGTCCAGGAGCTCCTGCAGCCTGTACTCACAGATGACGTCGCTGTTGAAGACGAAGAACGGATCTCCGTCGTCCAGCAGCTCCCGCGCGAGCGCCAGCGGCCCTGCCGTGCCCAGCGGCTCCGTCTCGTGGGAGCACACGATTTTGATCTTGTACTTCTTCTCCATATTCTCCAGAGCCTGCAGCATCACCTGCGGCTGGTAGTTCACGGCCAGGATCACCTCCGTCACACCCACCTACCACACACATCAATACTGAGCGTCATAGCCACTGCGCGGCTTGAATCTGGAGGTTCGTACGGCAACAAGCGCTTCGATTTGGTGCATCACGATGGGTTTGTTGCAGAATTCGACGAGCGGCTTGGGACACGAGAGCGTCAGCGGCCGCAGCCGCGTGCCGAAGCCTCCGACGAGGATCAACGCCTTCATCTTCCGTCCAACGGCGCGCTGCTAGAGGCCTCGCAGACACACAGAGAAGTCGTGCGGAACGACGCCAGGTTGCCAGCGTAGCTTTTCACGTTGATGTGTACGAAAGTACGGTTGAGAGCGTACTGGAGCACATCTCAATACAGGACTCTGCCACTATCGGAGCCCGTCCAGGATTGGCTAGAAAGGTCACGAGAAAGGAAACTGAATCTGATGCGCTCAGAAGATCTGAGAATTGCGCTGGCTTCAACTTGCCCAAAATGAGTCGAACTTTTGAGGCTGCGGACACAGAACACAGAGTCCGCGCGACACTAATGCGATAATGCGAGTATTTTGGCGACTGGAATGTCGCTGTGACGACCACCAAGGTCTAGGAGATGCCGTTGTTTGGTCGTGGAAGCTCCTTTGCGAGTGGAGATCTCATTATCCAACTGTCCACGCCAAGACCGATTCCCCCTTGCAACCATTATGAGCTCAGCTTCATCAAATGACTCTATCAGCGTCCTCACGTCTCTACCACGAGATCTGCTGCGCCACACGTTTGCCTTCTTGTCAGGTCACGAGCTTCTTGCAGTGTCGACGGTCTCACGAGAACTCCACACGACTCTGGAGACGGAAGAGTGTGAATGGCAGAAGCGCTTGCTTCCTGTATCAGAGAGCGAGACGAGCGCCACAGGCTTCATGTGGAGAGAGCGCTACTCGAAGGCCACGTCGCTGAGGATGAGTGGACTTGGACGAGGCGCAGCTATCCCGTTGCCGGAAGCCTACACGTCCAAGTGGCACTCCGAGGCCTTTTCGGTCGACCTCTGGTTCTGTCTCCTCCCTGCTGACTCAACTGACCCATCAAGCCACAGCGGTGGTGTGATTCTTGGAGCCCAGTCGAAGGCCTGGACTCTGGACGAAGAGGAGACGCAGCCCGAGTACCACCAGCAGCTCATCCACGTCGACACGAGTGGCAATCTGTACTGCTCTGCGACCAACAAGAAGGAGATCGTGGCCGCCAAGCTGGAGACGAACCGCTGGTACCACGTCGCGTTGGTCCACAGCCAGAAGCTGCAGTACATCTACCTGAACGGAGCCTTGCTTCGCTTGACCATGGAGCCGCTCCACGTTGAGTGGGGCAAGATGAAGGCTCTCCAGTTCGGCAGCGGCTTCATGAGCTACGGGTCAGTGGGTCGGCCCACGGACCACTTTGTCGGTTGGTACGGCTTCCACGGGTTCCTCGATGAGCAGCGCGTGTGGGACCGCGCTTTGTCCATGGGTGACATCCAGAGTCTGTCACACGGAGAGAGCCTGCGCGACGCCAGCGCGAGGCCGACGTGGTCATCAATGGATTCCGGCAAGGCGGCTGTGGGCAACTTCACTCGCGTGCGCTGCAATCGCCCTCTCGAACGCCACTGCGGCAACGTCGCAGCCGTAAACAACTAGCGAGTCATCGACCATCCAGTCCCAAGGTAGTAGGAAGGACACCATGCAATAGTAGAATACAATAGAATGACATGCAATCCAATACAAACCTAAGAACGTCAGAAACCAACAGAACCCGCCACCAGTTTCCCAGCTGGCAGTTGAGTCTGGAGTACGTCAGTCAGGCTCGAGCCCCCCGGGACGAACAAATACCATAGCCAACTGCAAGCTTCTCGCTAGAGAACCAACACGCTCTCACCATACACAACCACTACAGTACACACGCTGGTGTTCTCCTGCGTCCAGCATGGAGAAGCCGCCGCTTCGCATTCCCCAACCGTGGCGTCCTTTGCGCAATGCCTGCGAGCCAATGGGAGTGGTGATACCACTAATCTGCGACATGTGCAGCACTGTGGGGCAGTCAATTCCCAAGATATTCCCCTCCCTGCCAACTGTGATATCTCCTCTGATTGGATGAAATAGCAAATAAATCAATCTGATTGGCTGAATGGAAAGCTCTTCCGAATTTTTTGACGTCATCGAAGTCTCACCAGCAGCTCTGTGGAACGAAGAGAGCCCGCTTCCTATCATCTCATCCCCGTACGTCAAGGCTTCGAAGCTTCGAACGAAGCAGCCAGGCGGGCCTGTCCCCTTGCCTCCCACGTTCCTGACGGGCGAGGCCTGCTGTGCTGACTGCCATTCGAGTCTCTGCCACGCAATGGGCAACGCGCCGTCTTCAGCAGCGGACGAGCCGCCCGGCGCACGCCGCCAGCGCGGCAGGAAGCGGTTCGCGAGGCCGCTGGCGGCACCGCAGTTCGACAAGCTGCCGCGGGAGATCTTCTCCCACGTGCAGGTGTTTCTGCTGGGCACGGACCTGTTCACGCTGTCCCATGTGAACCGCCACTTGTACCAGTTGCTCTCGAGCGCGGACTTGTGGTCGCAGCGCATGGCCAACTACGACTTCAACCCGTCGCTGTATCGCCAGTATCTGCAGGAGACAGCCAAGATGCGGTACGCGCAGGCCCGCTCGCTCAAGTTCCCGGGCGTGGACGCGAAGCGGACCGGCTCACACGACCACGGCGCCAGTGTCTCGCTGCCTCGAATCGTGCGGACGTTCCACTTGGACCCGATCTCGTTCGACCTGTGGTTCTGTATACTGCCGCCCCATGCGAGCGACCACGGACACCGAGTCTTCACGGGCGGCGTGCTGTTCGGCTCGCAGTCGGATCCCACGTACGCGCGCGGGTGGCCCAGCCAGCACGAACACATCGTCCACGTCGACACGGATCGCAATCTCTACTGCTCGCTGATGTGGCAGAAGCCCATCGTCGCGTCCAAGCTCGCCTACAACCGCTGGTACCACGTCGCACTGAGCTTTGACGGCGAGAAAGAAAGCGTGTTTGTCAGTGGCAAGCTCATGAGCACCGACACGACCCAGCAAATGACCGGGTGGAGTGACCTGCCGTTCGCTCAGCTCGGCACGGGCATGCTCAACGCGCGGTCTCCTGGCAAGCCGACGCCTGACTTCCACGGCTGGTACGGGTTCTTCGGTCTGATCGACGACTTCCGGATCTGGAACATGGCGCTCTCCACGGAGCAGATCCAGAAGCTCGCACGCGGCGAGTTCGTCAAGTCGGCACCAGCCTACCGACTGAAGAAAATGATGGGAACCGCCACGACTGGCCGAGTGTACAACGTCCGCTGCTCTCGCCCCGTCGAGCGCGCTGTCGAGATCCACCGCGTGAAGAAAAAGAAGAAAAAACTGCATCAGTGGCTCAGCAAAGTGACCAAGACGGGCACGGAGACGGCCAGTTGTATTTCGATCCAGGCTTAATGACGCTGACAGGATCAAGTACAAAGGCGATGCGTACCTGGATTGGGAGATGTGTAGAAGGAGCGAACGTCGTAGACTATGTAAGTGGGGAAGCTGTACGAAGCGTAGGGGATAATGCGTTGATAATAATGAAAGAGTTGCGTGGGGAATCGCATGAGACTTGAAGCTGATCCTTCGTCTCACCTGGCAGAAACTTCTCTGATTGGTCAAAAATACTAAATGACGTACATGATTGGTGGATAATAAATTATCCAACAGGAATCCGCCTTTGTGATGCCATTGTCGTGCCACCGTGGAGTCAGCAAAGCGACACGAAGAGCTCACTTGTCCAGCGTGGCGGAATGCAGGACACCGGAGCCCCGTCAGCCTCCCCACAGACTCGCACAGGCTTCCAGTTCGAGGCGCTGCCCGGCGACGTCTTCGATGGCATCACGGCGTGTCTGTTAGGGGACGAACTCGTGCGACTCTCCCATGTCAACCGTCGATTGCTCGGCGAGCTGCTCGCCGATCCAGAGCTCTGGACTGCGCGACTCGGCCAGACGCAGTACACGGACGACGCCCCGAAGACAGTGAAGGAGGCAAAGTCCCAGTATCTTCACCGCCGATCGCTGCGGTTCCCAGGACGGAGGACGGCGACGCGAGACCCGAATGCCCGGGGCGCGTGTGTGCCCATTCCGACGTTCTTCCGGCGAGAAGACCGCCGTCGCCAGTCTCCGAGACACCGCGTCCAGCTATCCAACCACCCGTTCTCCATGGATATGTGGTTTAGTGTATCGCCGAGTGAGGAAGGCACGTTTGACGGCGGCATTCTGGTCGGATCGCAGTCGATTCCGTGCCAGGCGACCGACCGATGGGCCGACAACCACCACCATTTCGTGTACATGGACACGAGACGCACGCTGTACTGCTCCGTGCTTGGCCAGGACGAGGAGATCGCTGAGGAGCTGGAGTGCGAGCGCTGGTACCATCTTACGCTCACGTTCGACGGCGGGGAGCAGTCGGTGTACCTCGACGGGGAGCTGCGACGACGAACCCAAGGGTCGTTGGAGCACGAGTGGAGATACCTCCACTACACGCAGCTAGGCACGGGATGTATCAATGGTGCCTCTGTGGCTAAGCCGACGCCCGAGTTCACTGGCTGGTACGCCTTCCACGGTCTCATCGACGAATTCCGGCTCTGGAAAAGGGCTCTAGATCTACACGAAGTTGAGATGCTAACACTGGGGCTACGGCTCAAGGTCCAGCCTGTCTACAAACTCAGAACCGACCAAGAGCTCGACGTCTGGGGCCCCGTGCAACGCGTGCCGTGCTCGAGACCGCTGGAAACACGGTGCGTTGTGCGTCCGGGGGCATTTGCTGATTAGCCCCGCAAGAAACTAAGCTATATAGAAAAACTAAGCTAATTGAATTGTTTGCGAAGTCGATCGAAGGTCTCCTTCTGTACAGTACCTACAGTGGCTCTGTGGCATCGAGGAGGCACGAAGTGCGGACGAATGGCAATCATGGCGTGGCCCCTGGGCGCTGCCACTGCCAGCGACAGCACGTCCGCGATGACCCCGACCTGCGTGCTGAGCGCTCTGCCTCGCGATGTGCTCGACGCCATCGTCGAGTGCCTCGTTGGCTGGGATCTGCTGCAGCTTTCGTGCGTCAGTCGCGTGTTCCACGACGAGCTCCTCGCCGACGCGGCGCTGTGGGCGGCCCATTTGCCGCAGCCGCGACAAGAGTGGCAGCGTCTCAAGCTGAACGTCAAGGACGCCAAGTCCCAGTACGCGTCACTCCGGTCATTCCGCTTTAGCGGACAAACTGCCGACGCCACGCAACGCGGAGACCGTGGCGCGTGCATCGAAGCGCTTCGTTTCCTGCCGACGTCCAGCCAGCGCAACGCGCAGCTCTTCGTTCCATTGGCACCACAGCGCTTCGCCTTTGACGTGTGGTTCAGCCTGGGCGACAACAAGCACGACGACAACGTGTTTATCGGCGGCATCATCCTCGGCGCGCAGTCCGTGCGGTGGCAGGACACCATGGTGTGGGCCGACTACCACCAGCAGTTCCTCCACGTCGACGAAGACCGAAAGCTGTACTGCTCTGTGGTCGGTATCGCTCCTGAGAATGCGGCGATTGCGACGGACCTTGAGCTTCACCGGTGGTACCACGTCGCGTTCGTGTTCGACTCGGACCACGAGCGCGTGTATCTGAATGGCGAGCTCGTGCACCGCGCGAACGGGATGATGCAACGCGACTGGCGGTCGCTGTACTTCATGCAGATCGGCACTGGCTGCATCAGTGCGGGCCATGTTGGTGCCCCGCGTCGCTCCAAGACCTCAGGCTGGTACCCGTTCAACGGCCTGGTCGACGAGTTCCGCGTGTGGGAAGAGCCCCTCAGCGAGGAGGACATCAAGGCGCTTGCAAGCGACGTAGAGATCACCAAGACGCCCGCTGGATCCCTGACGAAGTGCGTCAAGACCACGCATCTTGGCGCCGTGCAGCAAGTGCGTAGTTCGCGGCCGCGTGAACGAACCAGTGTCGTCTGGCCATAGACTGAGAGTGGCAGGGAGCGAGACAGCAAGCGATACCAGTGGCTGCTGTGCCACCCCACTCGTGCTTTGAGGAGCACGCCGTGGGTTGCCATGGCACCCGTTGCACAGACAAATCGCGAGAAAGTACGCCCCGCTAATCCGTTTTTTTTACCATAAATACCAGCGTTTCGAATGAGCCATTTTCATCAAGTAAAGGCGACTTCAGAAAGCATCGAGCTTCTCACTCGAGTCGAGCAGCAGCATCGTGTGCTCGTGGATCTGCCGATCGTGGCGGTCGTAATCATCATATCGTCCTCCCAAACGTGCAGAAATCTAGAGTCAGACCACCACCCATCTTCAACTTGGTGACCCGCGTAGTTGCGCATCCCTTTACGTCTACTCTCGTAACATCCAGTACCGTTAGCGTCTATATACATAATTAAATACCCCAAAACGGCTAGAATTGTGGCGATATGTGCGACGCTTTGGCGACTTGACGACCCAAACTCAGGATCATCAGGAGCTCACAAGAGAAGAACCGTCCAACGCGCCGTCGACCAGAGAGGCACGCTCATAACTCGCTTCCTCGCGGCCTGCGTAGCGCTTCCCGCAGACTCCCATCCGCACTGTCCTCCTGCCAGCATGGCGCTCTACTCGGCTCGCAGTCTGCAGCCTCTGCGGCCGCGTAGAGACCGCGCGGCGCTCGAGGAGCTCCCCATGGAGCTCTTCGCGTCGTTGACGTACTTTCTCGACGGCTTCGACCTGCTGCAGCTCACGCACACGTCGGCGAAGCTGCGCAAGGCCATCAACAGCCAGCCGCAGCTCTGGACGCAGCGCATGCTGGAGAGCCACGACGCCAGCGACGTCCACCGCGCGCTCGTGAGTCCCACGCAGCGCTACTTGGACGAGACCTCGCTGTGCTTCCGCGGCCAGGACCTGGACGCCGCGAAGCGCGGCGACCGCTGCGCCTGTGCGCCGATCGAGCAGCCCAGAGGCAGCGCGACTCCGCTGCCACTGGCGCCACACCGCGCCACGAGCTTCTCCTTCGACGTGTGGTTCAGCCTGCTGCCCAGCGAAGCCGACCCGAGCGTGCTGCCCGGAGGCATCATCCTGGGCGCGCAGTCCGTGCAGTGGATCCACACGATGGTCTGGGCCCACTACCACCAGCAGTTCCTCCACGTGGACACGGACCGCAACCTCTACTGCTCCGTGCTCAACGACCCGAAGCAGATCGTGGCCCACAAGCTCGAGCCCGACCGCTGGTACCACGTCGCGCTGAGCTACGACGACGAAGTCCAGCGCGTGTACTTGGACGGACAGCTCGTGCATCTATGGGAAGGCAACCTCCACCGCGAGTGGACGCGGCTAGAGCATCTCCAGATCGGCACGGGCTGCATCAGCGGCGACTCGCCGGGCAAGCCCACGCCCAAGTTCTGCGGCTGGTACGGCTTCCACGGCCTCGTGGACGAGTGCCGCGTATGGCGCCACGCGCTGTCCGCAGCTGAGGTGGCGCGACTAGCGAAGGGACTCGCGACGCTGGCCAGCAAGCCGTGCTACTCGCTCAAGAACGACGACGAAGGAAACTACTGCGGCTCCATGGTGGAAGTGAAGTGCGCGCGGCCGAGAGAGCGGTTCACGACGTCGCTGCGACGACTCGAGGGATCGGCCGTCGCGAACGCCGTGCCCACGTTCTGGAGCATGGAGTGGCCGTGGTTCGCCGAGGCGCTCGGGTCTTCATCACCCGCACCGTCGACGAGCCCACGCGAGCGCAAATCCAGTCGCCGCAGGCTATGAAGCTGATACTGTTAGGAGGAAAGTACATAAGACTAAATAAAACGAACTGTATGGAGCAAGACTCGTCATGCATTCATTGTTCCAAAGCGCTCATCTCACAGCTTGTGGGAGCGCACGATCGTCTCGCCCATCTTGAACTTGAGCTTCTTGCCACGCAGTTGGTCGATGGCCGCCTCCGCTGCGGCGCTCGTGCCTGGAGGAGGCGGACTCCGCTTCAGCCCGAAGCCTCCTTCGTCGTTACGAGCGCCTGGCAGCGAGCTTCCGCGACTGCCGTTGCCCGCAGCGCTCAGCGCACGCGTCTTGCTCTCCTCCATCAGCAGGCGCAGACTCTCGTACCCGCCGGCCCAGTTGGGCGGCTTCTCCTGCACCGTGTGAGCGACGGCGAGGGGCGTCGTGTCGCCCCAGATCTTGCGGTAGAGCACAATCAGCGCCACGCGCAGCCGCTGGTCGACAGCCGCGCCCGTGTTCATGACCTTCCACAGCTCCTCGGCCACGCGTCTCGCTGACGTGCTGTCGTCCCGCAGCTTGCTCACGTTGGGCTGCACGAACATCTCCATCGCCTTGTCGCGCTCCGGACTCCGCAGAATGAACGACGTCGGGTCTTTCATCTGGATGTACGTCATGATCGCCAGTGTGTAGCTGTGGTCCGAGGTCGCCAGCACCTCAGTCGCGACGCTCGGTGGGAAGCCACGGAAGCAGTTGAGACACACGTGCACTGCGAACAGCCGAATGCCCGGAGATTCCTCCTCCTGCAGCAGGCGACACACCCACAGCAACGCAGCCGAGGGGCCGTAGACGTTCACCAGACTGTCTGGCGCGGCAGGTCGTCGACTGGAGCCCCGGCTCGTAGAAGACATCGACCCGTTCGCAGACTTGTTGGGCGGTCCGCTTGGGTCCTCCGCGAAGAACAGTCGAATCACGCTCTCGATCGCCGCCTTGCGCACGTTGTTGCTGTGCTTTGGAGACGTGTACTCCATGAAGTTGACGAGCTTCTCATCGCAGCGCCCTGCGAGTACCAAGTTGCACAGCGCCTCGAGGCAGCACACGGTGATCGTCTGGCGATAGCTCGGCTGGACTTGGTCGTAGTGCAGGTACCGCAGGATCTCCTTCACGACCTTCTCGTCTCCACTCGAGTTCAGTGGCCGATCCATGTTGAGCATGGACAGCGACACGACAATGCTGCCGACATAAAAGCAGTCGTCGGCGACCTGGGACTGGTCGTCCATCTCCACGTAGTTCTTCGAGTTGTCGTTTTCGCACAACAACTGAAGCAAGAATGTCTCGATCTCCGGAGGCGACTTGCCATTCTGGGCATGGACCATCGCCAAGGCCCGCGGGATCGTCTTCTTGATCTCGTACTCACCCGCGGCGTAGTCCTGCACCTGGATCTGCTTGCTCGTGATCGACGCCTGCTGTGCTCCTAGCGATTCCAAGACCACCTTACCACCGGACGGCAGGAAATAGTTGGGCAACGGCATGTCGGTGCTGCGGTCGAAGAAGTGCTCCTTGAAGATGCGGAACAAGTTGTGCATCGCCTTCCAGATCGGCAACTGCGTCGTCGCGTTCGTGAGCGGCGCGTGGACAGACTGCCAAATGCCCAGCGACAGCGCCGCCTCGGCTCGCAAACGCCGCGAGTGGGTCGTCAGGCCACTCATACACTCGGTCAGCACACGGCACGACATCACGTTGGGCTTCTCGTGGGGCATGTGGTACAACGCCAGCGCTCGCGCGGCGTGGACTCGCGAGCCGACCTTCTTGTCCGACAAGAGCTGCTCCATCCAGTTGAAGTCTGGTTGGTGCATCACGACGTGGCGCAGCCACTGGCAGCCCGTGTCGATCTTCACCCAGAACACGGGCGTGTCGTTCAGTCCCATACCAGGGCCGCTCACGGAAACGGAGTCATCTGGGTCGTCCAGGCCCTGGCGCTTTCGTCGCTTCTTACGCACTTTCGAGTGGCACGGGAAGTCCCACTTGTGGCGCTTCTGCTCGATACGCTTCGTGTACGAATACTCGCTCGTGTCTTCCACGATCGTGATGGTGATCGGACCAGTGTAAAGCTTCCCGCCGGGAGGAACCTCTTGCTGCAGAACGATTTCGGCTTGTGTTTGCTTACGGTTGTACCAGTAGCCGACGCTGAAGAACGGCATACCAGCCTCGAGGATCCACATGCTCAAGAACGCCTTCGTCAGGTCCTGGCCCGACGCGCCAGCGATGGCTTTGACTGTCTTGAGGAACGACAGCGTCGCGAACGGCTCTCCAATGCCCGTGGACCCGGCACCCACCGCTCCTTCTTTGTCCTTCGCCTTCTCGCCGTTGGCCTCCTCGTCGTCGTCTTGCAGCTTCTTCTTCTTCTCTTCGCCTCCAACCGCCGTGTTCTCCCCACTTTCATCCCCCTTGGCCGCCTCGCTCTCCTTCACAGCCGTTTGACCCGACTTCCCACCCGACACGACTCGCTGGATGGAAATGCGGAGGTGTTTCTGGCCCACACGCTGCTCAATCATGTGCAGCACCAGCGGAGCCTTCACCTCCAGGAACGGCAGCGTCGATGGATCGTACTCAGCGTACACATCCACCTCCGGCGTGATCAGCGCCGGCGACTGGCGGTCAGCCGTGAGTTCCATCGTCGTCAGCGCATCCATCGCCAGCTGAATCCGGTATCCGTACTCTTCTTCGCCGTACACGGAGCGCACGTACACGTTCACGAGATGGCCGATCACGCCGATGAGAACCCACGCGTCCTTGGTGGTCTGGATGCCCACGGCGCCGTTGATCCAGCTCGCGATCAACCCCTTGACTTGCACGAGATGCGACGGCAGCTCCCGGTCGATGATCCGCGCGCTGTGGAGCACGTTCTGGTCGAGAATCGAGCACCCGCCGAACGCCTGCAGCTCCTCCGGCGGGTCCTCCACGAACACTTGCTGGTAGGTCTTGAACGGGTACTTGGTGTTGAGGAACTGCTCGAAATACTCCATCGAGGACGACAGCTTCGACGTCGAGTAGGTGAGATCGTCGAAAACCTCCGGCAGCGCAAAGTGGGTCATCCGCGGCATCTCCGGCGGCACGTAGAGGCGGAACGGGCCCACGGCGAAGCCCACGGACGAGCAGTTCGTCTTGGTGTTGATCACGTACCGGAACGACCGGTTCTGGCCGTCGCGGTCGATCACCTGCTGCACCATTTGGCCACTACACACCGCCACGCACCAGTACGGCACCGTGATCTCGAGCCGCAGCGGACACGTGTCGCGCGGCGTGTCGCGACACGGCATCCACGAGCGCGCGCCGTCGCAGAGTCCGCCGAAAGGTCCCGAGTACGAGTACATGTGCGGCGACCGCAGCGGCTGGTTCGCGTCCGGCAGCATGAACCGCAGGCCGCCCTGCGGGTCCGCGAGCTCGTACTCGACCCGCACCACGAGGGGCTTGTACTCGGTCGTGCTCTTGGGCAGCTTGTCCACGTCCCAGGCGTCCAGCACCAGTTTGTTTTCGTCCTCGTCCTCTTCCTCGTCGTCGTCGTCGTCGTCGTCGTCCTCTTCCTCGTCGTCTTCCTCCTCGTCGGCCTCGTCGTCGGCCTCCTCTCCGTCCTCCTTCATCGCCTGGCCGCGCTGCTTGCGCCGCTTCTTCTTGCCGTTGGCTTTCTTGGCCTTGGCGTCGCCGTCACCATCCATCTCGTCGTCGTCGTCCTCTCCGACGGGCGTGATCACCACGTCGCGCGGCAACTGGATGATCAGCTCCCCCTCTTTCGACGCCACGATCGCGCCGCGGTAGAACAGATCGAACGCCGCCACGTCGCGGTACGGCTCGTCCACGATCTCGCTCAGAAAGTCGAGCTGCTCGAAGCTCGCGGCGTGGCCGTCGACGCTCACGCTGCGCACCTTGAGCTGCCGCGCGTGGAGCCGCACGATCTTGAGGATGGACGCCTTGGGCGCCAGCACGACCTCCGCCACGCCCACCACGCGCTTCTCCAGCAGCTCCACACGCAGGAACGCGCGCTGCTGGAGATACTCATAGTCGCGCATCATGGTGGCACCGTCGCCGAATACACACTGCACTGCGGTCGGAAAACGGGTGGAAACATACCGGTTCTCTTACCGGTATATGTGGGATGAAGTTCCTAACAGATGTGTTTTTGTTGGTTTGATGTGGACCACATTACGTTGGATTCGAAATTTTGGGTTTACTCCAATTTTGGGAGATAGCCAGTCTACAAGTGAACCCACGTGCATGGTCTCTCCTTGAAACTCGCAGCGCGTTGAAACAGCGGCGTCAAAGTATGCCTGCGTGCGGACAGTCCACAGCCCGAAGAACAGTCAAATCCAGTCGGCAAAGGCGACAACATGTGCAAAGAACACGCAGTCGACGTGGAGATCTGTTTTAGCGTATTACCAGAAGTGTTATTACCAAAAGTACCAGAATCTACCAAAATTTTATGTGGGCTTTTGAGCGTTTTTGGCACACGTTTTGGAGTCATTTGATGGCGTTTTGGTGGATGAACGTGGATGCTTACCCGCCGAACAGCACGGAAACAACTTGCCTGAAACGGAGCCACTGGAAGAGCTGCAAGAAGACTCACTACTCCAAGTTCTTGGAGAAGTGTATGACCTACTCGAAGACGCGCCTGAGGACTGTATGGAAATTTGTTAACATTAGTTTTGAAGCTTGCTAGGATTGCATGTGTGAATAATCGGATCATCTCGTTTTGTTTTGGGTGCCTGCTTGCTGTCCTCTCCACTTCTAATTCAGTAGGCTCATTGCGGGGCGTTTGGCGAAGGCACCCTCTCCAATCTTGTTTTGTCGTCCTTTCGTGATGGGCAACCCATTTTCTTATTTGAGGGAAATATTTGGAATGATTCGCACGTCTTGGAATGAATTCTGAAACCCCCTAATATATAGTATATATTTGGTAGGTTGGCTGGATTTTTTTCTTGTGGTTTCTGGTACTTTTGGTAGTGTTTTTGGAGTGCAATGAAATCTCCCGTCGCCGTGAGGGTGAGCCGCAAGAAGCCTGAGAATCCAGTGAAAACAACGAAGATCCAACTCAATTCAGTCGCTCGACGCGTCACAACTTTGTCGTAGGTACACTAGTGGGCGCTGCAGTCTGCAGCCCGCAGAGCCATAGTACGTGAATGGCTCTCGAAGGGCCAGTCAGAGAAAGAGAGCCCCACGAAGAGGTGGGCCATTTTGAAAGCGCCACAAACGGAACAAGCATGCGTCTCGACTACTCGCCCCCCGTCGAAGATCTCCCAGACGAGGTCTTCAGTGTGCTCGCAGCCTTCCTCACGGGCTCCGATATGCTCAAGCTGTCAAATGCGAGCCCAGCACTCTTCAGAGACCAGCTCCGAGGTGACAGTGAGCTCTGGGAGGCACGTGCGACTGGAGGCACGACCAACCAAGCGCTGCGAGTGTGGCTCAAGCGAGCTAGGACGCACGATCAGCCGCAGAGCCGCATTTCCATCGCAAGCCAATATTTCAAGGCAACGATCCGATCTCTTTTCTACCAGCCACAGGGACCAAGTTGGAAGAGTTTGTACAGTTCCAAGGGCTCGCTGCGGTTTCCAGGACACGAGCAGAGTCTATCGAGTCGCCGAGAACGAGGAGGAGCCGCTGGAATTCCCGCGAAGGTGTCGAGGATCATCCAGACCAAGTCATTTTCGATCGATCTCTGGTTCGCACTGCAAGCTGCTCGCCCGAAGATCGACTTCGGTGGCGTCCTTCTCGGCGGACAGTCCAAGCACTGGACTGTAGCTGATGCACCTCGCTACCATCGGCCGTTTATCCACGTCGACGCTCAAGGAACGCTCTACTGTTCCATCACGGCCACCACGCCAGTGGCAACGGATCTGAAGACTGGCCAGTGGCACCACCTCATGCTCAGCTACGATGCCAATGGCGACTCGTCAAAAGCCATGCAGCACGTGTATCTTGACGGCAAGGTGGTCCACTCTACGACTGGTGCACGCCACGACGATATGAAGGAGCTGCGGCACATGCAGCTCGGAACTGGTTGCGTGGCCACCGACTCCCCAGACAGCGGCCGACGAGGCTGGTACGCATTTAACGGCGTTCTGGGAAGCTGCAGAGTGTGGGAGGGGGCTGTGTCGTCAGACCAACTGCCTACGATGATGAAGAGCGAAGGAGCCGCTGTGTCGAGTGATGCCAAGTGTGTCTGGTCGCTAATGGATGACGCGGATGCCCAGTTCTACGGAACAGTTGTATGCGTGCAAACGACACGACCGGAAGAACGGTATTGCGAGGAGATGTCTGGCAAGTTCCAGCTTCCAGGTCCGATGGTTCCTTACATCTTTCGGCGAGTTCCGTACTCGAAAACCACGGAGAAACGGGAACCTTTGCTGACTTCGTAGAGGAAAGCCAACGTGAGAATTATAGAATTATATTCAGTGTATGGATACTGAGCTGTGGACATGGAGGTTCCGTGGGAAATATTAATACATGTATTATAACTTTAATCTGATGTGTCACAAGTGATAAATTCGCTTCATGGCTGTGAAAACGCAACGATGAGATGATTTTGAAGAAGAGCGAGGGTCATGGCTGTGCACGAAGCGAATTTATCACTTGTGACACATCACAGAAGATTTGTTCGATGAGCTCACCCGAGTGTCATCACGGAGCCGCCTAATAACGGCGCAGTACACTGTAGGCCAACAGCTCTTCGGTGGCAGGCTCTATCATCCACAAATTTCGCTGCCCTCTTCGTAAGATGCAGATTGCGTCACGCAATCTGCATCTTACGAAGAGGGCAGCGAAATTTGCGTCCCGTAGTAATACTCGAATGGATTGCGTTGGCCTAAGAAACTAGCCTAAGCTAGACAACCTTCGCAGACGTCGAGCCTCTCCACTGCAGACAGATTACCTGGGGGGAGCACTTCCAAACGTGACTTCAGCGAATCAAACTCATACTTCGAAGTATCTAAATTAGTGCCACCGCCCATCCCCCCTGAACCCTCAAGTACATGTTGCACAAGAATAGAAATATACTTTGAAGTATGAGAGAGAAATCGAGGCCGTCACGATCGGGACATTTTTCAAGAATCCTGCCAGCAGTGAACACTGTGAGCTCCTCGCTGTCACCAACCAAAGTGCTCCCCACGGAGGTCATCGACCTGCTAACAGACTTCTTGAACGGGTTCGATCTCCTCAAGCGTTGCCACGCCTGCCCATTGCTGTATCGACACCAGCTGAACGCGACAAGCAAGATATGGCAATCACGAGCGGCTGGAATGGAGTACAACAACGTGCCTCGAGTATGGCGAAAAAGATCTCAAGCTGACGATCAATCAGCGACCAGCCTCTCCATCGTGTGTCGAAGTCTTTCGGACGCAACGAACTCGGTTCTCCGCATGTGGACGCGCGAGCCCAACCAGCTACGAACTTCAGACTGGAAGATGCTGTACTTGTCCAATGCGGCGCTGCGGTTTCCAGGCCGTGAGTTGGGCCCGCCGACCCGTCGACAACGTAGAGGAGCCGTTGAGATGCCCGAGCATGCTTCCAGACTCGTCCAGAACAAGTCATTCTCTGCGGAAGTTCGGTTTGCACTGCAGCCGAGTCCGCAACACAAGCCCAAGGTCCACGTTGGTGGCATTCTCCTGGGTGCCCAGTCCAAGCACTGTTCCGTTGTCGACCCGCCACGATACCACCGACCGATCATCGATGCGGACTCGCGAGGTCGATTGTTTGGCTCTGTCACAAGCGCTGCGGAACCTGTGGCCGTCGGCCTTGAGCTTAGCCGGTGGTACCACCTTGTCTTGACCTACGATACCACTGAAGACTTAAATTAATCCAAGGCACCCAACGCATCTACCTGAACGGAGAGTTGATCAACCTCAGTGTCGAAGCTCGACACCCCGACATGAGAGAGCTTCGCTTCATGCAACTTGGAACCGGATGTTTAGCCGAAGACTCTCCAGGCAAAGCCCTTTCGGCAAATGCGAAGTGCGTCTGGTCGTTGAGGGATGACGCAGATGCCCAGTTCTACGGATCAGTTGCATGCGTGCGAACAACGAGACCGCAAGAACGGTACTGCAAGGAGACGTACGGCGAGTTCTCCCCGGTCCAATGGCTCCTTACATCTTTCGTCAGGTACAGTACCGAGCAGGCGAAATCCAGGTTCACTTGAATGCAATATGAAGCAGTCGGGACAAAAAAAAAAACTCATCCTCAGGCTCAGAATCCTCTGCGGTCTCAGAATCCACCTTGGTCTCAGGAGTCAGTCGGCACCAAGGCCGGCAACTTGGGTAAAAAACGGATCGATTCGAGTTCACACCGCGCACACGCACCCAGCATCCAGGCCGCACACGGTGGACTCCATCACCCATTCATATTCATAGTAGCGTCTTGCTCAAGATCAAACGAGACTTTTTTTTTGAAACAGTGCGTGTGCGCGTGCGCGTGCTGGATAGACTCACGAGTCATGACCGACGCTCGCAGAGTCAGACACCACGACTCCAATGAGGCCTCAACGAGGACTCCTCCGAGCCTCCAAGGCTGAATATTCGTTGGACATCGGCAGGCATAGGCACGCGAGGGCCTTTCATTTACAAATTCGCCTCTTTGTATCGACCACTATCTTCTCCGCCATGGCACCATCCCTGTCATCTGCCGTACCGGACGAAGTGCTCAATGTGTTGCTCAGCTTCTTGACCGGCTTCGACCTCCTCCAGCTCTCACATGCCGACCCCGTTCTCTATCGCGGCTGCCTCGGCGACGACAGCGGCGTGTGGAAGCATTGTTCTGATCAAGAGGAACCATGCCCACGAGCCGAGACGTGGTTAGCGTGGCTTTACCCAAGCAATCCGCAAGATCCGCATTTCAAGGCCAAGTACAAGAGGTTCGTTGGAGGCGTGAAGGATAGCGCCCGCTCTGTCACTTCCAAGCCCGCGTCGCTCCGTCGAGAACACTGCTGGAAGAAACACTACTTCACACGCTTCTCGCTGCAGTTCCAAGGCCTAGAGTGTGGCCCTCTCACGAGGCGACAGCGTGGTGGTGCTGTGGAAGTCCCTGGCGACCTCCATTCGTTGATGTCCACGCAGTCATTCTCTTTGGATCTCTGGTTTGCGCTACGCCCAACCCACAAGCGGCCAATTCGTCACTTCGGGGGCGTTTTGCTCGGTGCTCAGTCCATCCACTGGATCGACGACTGGTGGCCAGAGCATCATGAACAGATCGCCCACGTCGACCCGCAGGGCAATTTGTACTGCAGCATGACAGGGACAAAGAAGGTCGTGGCTCGAGCTCTGCAAGCTGAGACGTGGTACCACCTCGCACTGACGTTTGACCATCGGCCGGAAGAAAATCAAGTAGCCCAGTGCGTGTACCTCGACGGCGAGCTGATCGACTCATCGACAGGCTCACTACGCTGGAACTGGCACATGACCAACTACCTTCAGCTCGGCGTGGGGTGCATCAGTGGCGACTCACAGGGAAAGCCGTCGCCAGACCACAGTGGGTGGTACGGATTCAACGGCCTCCTGAACGAGAGTCGGTTCTGGAAGGGCGAGCTCTCGCATGAACAGGTTCAGCTTCTCAAGAATGGAAAAGAGAGCGCGGTGTGTGAGCAGATCGAATGCTCGTGGTCAGTGAAGCAGGATGTCGACGCCTTTTTCTATGGAGGGGTGACTTGTGTCCAGTCCACTCGACCACAAGAGCGAGTTTGCACAAATGTGCGAACGCGGTTTGTTCTTCCTGGCCCACAGGAACCATTCGAGCCGCAGCCACGTCCTCTAAGATAACCGCAGACAAAGTTAGGATTATGTGAATTTTCAACTCAGTGAAGACACCACCAATCTGACAGTCGTGCGTGTTGCTTGGATCGAAGAAGACAAAGAGTATTCTCATCTCGCCTTAGTGGATGACGCAATAAGTTGAGGTGCCCTCATCAGTGCTCTGGGTCCAGAGCGGCTCTGCCTTGATTTGGTCATAGACCGCCGCCAAGCACTCTACAGGGAGATCCCCAGCATCGTTGACGCCGCGCGTGTTGCGTGAGAACTGGTCTCGTGTCATCTTCTTGTCTTCCGTGATTCTAGAATTGTGGACGTCGGAACTGAGCATGATGGCTGTAAAGGCGAGCACAAACACTTCATCGGAGTTGGCGAACAGGCCGACGGGCGCTTTCGAGAAGAATATCTCCGCGAACTTCTCCACCGTACGGTCGATCTTCTGCGCTTCATCGGGGAGATCAACGCGTGAGAGGAAGAGCCGGATCGCGACGTCGATCTCCAGGCCGATGAAGTCCGTCATGTTCAGGCACGCACGCAGCACGTTGGGACAAACCCCATGCTGGAATAGCGGTCCTTCACTCAGATACCTGCCTACTTGAGTCTTGTTTATTAACGCTTGGTGGTGGTCGTGAAGAAATCGAGCCACGTCGGCTGCGTTATCTTGTTCCGCGTCGGCGGGTCGCGACGGCTCGCAGTGTGCGTTCTACTTGCCGAATACGTCGAAAGCATCGTGTCTGCCGTGTGTCTCGTGTACCTCTCGGTCGTTTTCGAACTCCCGAATCTGCAATACTACCCGTACCAGGCATCCATCGCCGTAGAGCTGCGCTCGTGGATTCTTCTTCGCTTGCGTATTTTTTCAGCGATCGAGTTCGCATCGCTTGTCTTCATACTCGTGCAGATGCAGCGACGGGTCGGCTTCTCCACTATTCACTTGCTCGCATTTGTGGTGGAGACGCAGTTCGACGTGGCACAAGGCAAGTTCGCGCTGTGGGTCACCGTGATCTTCCAGTTCCCGGCTCTTGCGATGAAGATCGCGCTGTCTGCAGCGAGCAGTGTATTATCATTCTTAGTACGCAGGTGCGACACGCGGTTGCGTTGCATTCGAACGAGGGTCTTGCATCTGCTTCCGGTCTTCGTTTTCCTTGTCGCTGCTGGAGCAAACACAACTCGCATGCCAAGATAAATGGGGGCAAAGGCAATCTATTATCCGATCTTACATGAAGCCGCGAGACTCTGCACCATGATTATGGTGCGAGCCCCAGGTGGCGAGAGGTTGA